>CAXHJY010000210.1:85000-185000 GCA_964016885.1 Eledone cirrhosa | reverse complement strand
TCTATTCCATTATTTATTAGTAATAGTGGGTACTCTCTCTCGAGTAGAATTTCCTTTAATTTCTATTCTGTCAGGTATCTCATTGGGATATTTCTCTAGCCAGAATCCTATTGCTTCTATGTTTATTCAAAAATATAGACCAACATTAAATAAGGTTTAATATACATTATGTCAACACCACAATATGACACACACACACACACACATAACACCTTCTACTTTAGAAAATAAAAACCCGAACTAAATAAACCTTAACATACGTTTGCACTGGCAATACAACAGCAAACACGAAAAAGTAAGGAAAATATGTTCATTCAAAAATATTCCTACTAAAGGAATCACTTTCCTACACACACACATACACACACACAATATATATATATATATATATTCTCTTCATCTTAACATGTTAACCATACACCCACACACATAACACCCATACACACACATAACAACCCCCACACCTACAACTCCCTCCCCATTTCTACTAATAGAACCACTTTCCTACACACATATATATATACACACACACAAAATATATATTCTCTCCATCTTAACATACTCGCACACACACACATAACACCCATATACACACACACACAACTCCCTCTCCCATCTCTACTAATAGAATCATCTTCCAATACACACATACACACACACACAAGCACACAAATAAACATACATATCTTCACTTCAATAGAAAATCTGAATTCTGACACCCCGGCGAGCTGGCCATATTCACTGAACCAGAACAAATCTCCCAATCCCTTTTATCTTGACCACTATCTCTCCATTGTCATAACATTCACTATAAAGACTACAGAATAGTTTTCCAAATAAGGGCGCAAAAATGTAATGAAAACTTGTTCACGTGACAGCCAAATTTCATTTATAACCAACCAAAAAAAAAGCCTTCGTGAGCCTCCTTTTTCAAGTAAAAAGAAATTCAAACACTCATATATGAAAAAACAACCTGTGACAAACCCCCCCCCCCCCTCTTATTTGAAGAACTATTGTAACGCGAACTGGCGCGAAATTTATTATAATTATTGACAAACCAATCAAATTACTTCTCGAAAAACCTGGCATTTCGAGCCACTTTTTCCATATAAAACAAGTAACATTCAGAGACCAACCAGATGTGAGAAAAACCACAGACCCTCCATCTCAACTCACCTTTTGAAAAGCAGAAGAACTGCGAAACCGGTAAAGGAACCAAATAAATATATATTTAAAAAAAAAAAAAAAAAAAAATAAGACTCCAGTTGCATTTTCGATTTCATCTCTTTTTCTTTATACTTTCACTCGTGTAGGACACCTCGGTTATTTTTCATTTTGTAAAAAAAACCTCACTTTCTAATATATATATATATATATATATATATATATATATATATATATATATATAGTTAAAAGAATAGAGGTGTAACACACAAGTTATTATATATTGGTAAACGGAATAGAAAATGCTGACAAATTGTTCACAGTTGAAAAATGGTTTAATTAGGAATAAAAGAGTATTAGTGATTGTATGGGTTAGTATTCAGTTGTGGTTTTAAGTTTTTAGGTTTTTACCGGTTGCGCATTTCTAAATGCTTTTCAAAAATAATTTTGAGATAGAGTGTCCGTGTTGTTTGCTCTGATCTGATTAGTTTTGGGAATTCTACCTGTTTTTATGTTAAAAAAGTGGCTCCAGCGTTACTTTGGTGTTGCAAAAATTCTTGTGGTCAAAACAATTTTGATTGGTCGGTAGAGGTCATGTGAATGTAAAAAATAGATTTATCGCCAAGACTGTTTTTATGTTAAAAAAGTGGCTCCAGCGCTATTTGGTGTTTGCAAAAATTCTTGTGGTCAAAACAATTTTGATTGGTCGGTAGAGGTCATGTGAATAAAAAATTGGTTTTGCGCCAAGATTGAGAAATGACTCTTTCACAACAAATATGTGTGTGTGTGTGTGTGTGTGCAGTAGTAGTGAGGTGTTCGATGTTGCGACAATGGTCAGCAGGGATGTGTGTCAAATGGCTATTAAGATAAGTGTGTGTGTGTGTGTGTGTGTGTGTGTGTGTGTGTGTGTGTGTGTGTGTGTGTGTGTGTGTGTGTGTGTATAGCAGAGTAATTCGTGGTAGCAGGGATGGTCAGTAAGAATGTGTCTGAAAGTATTTTAGCATGTCAAAAGATATTTTTCAGCTTTTGTCTTATACGGAGAAGTGCGCGCGTGTGTGTGTGTGTGTATAAGTCTCTTTGTATGCCAATGTACGCGTGTGTATGTGTGTGTGTATATATGTGTGTGTGTGTGGGTGGACCAGTATTGTTTTCCCCCTGGTAAAATGGTGTACATTATTCGATTTTTTCAGTAAAATCGGTTCTCTTAATAGAACATCAAAAAATCTTAGCAATAAAAGGTGTGAAATGATATTCACTACATATATATACACATACATATATTCACTATATATATATATACATATGTATATATATATATATATATATATATATATATATATATATATATATATATATATATGTATATATATATATATATATATACATATGTATATATATATATATATATATATATATACATATGTATATATATATATAGTGAATATATGTATGTGTATATATTCATATATTCATATATTCACTATATATATATATATATATATATATATATATATATATATATATATATATATATATATATATATATTTTTTTTTTTTTTTGTGTTGCACCATAGAGCATGTGTGTTTACGTATGTCATTGTGTTTATATGTGGGTGGAGATGTGTGCTGATGTAGATATGTATGTTAAAGTGTGTATGTTGTGGGTTCGTCTTAGGGAGAAGTGTTTAGACGGGGTCCGTATTTGTTAATGAAGTAAGATTCCTTGCTGATGCGCTGGGTGTGGGTGGCATTATCTTTATATTTGTAGAGGGGAAAGATTCTGAAGTTGGGATGATTTTGGGCGGCACAGGTATCAATGTGTTCACTCAGTGGCTCTTTATGATATCGTGTGTTCGTAGAATTTGGTTCATTCTATGGTCCTTTTTCAACACAGGGATGTTCTGGAGGATGGTGTCAAAGGCCTCATTGTTGAGAGGGTTGTGTGTGGAGATGTATGGAAGAGCTTTTAGTTTCGGTTGATTTACTTTAGGGTGTCTAAGGTCCTGGGTACTGAGTTTTAGGGCACGTTGGATTCCATTGTCAATTAGTGATGCAGGGTAGTCCCTGCCTATGAGTGTGTCCTTTAGTTCTTGTAGCCGTAAGTAGCAGGTGTTTTTATTGGAGACTATAGTACAGATTCTCTTGGCTAAGTTGTAGGGAATATTAATTTTAACGTGTCTAGGGTGGCAAGAGTTGAAGGGGAGATATTGCTTGGAGTCTGTGGGCTTGTAGTATATGTCTGTTTCTATTTTTTTCTTATGGATCTTAATGAGGATGTCGAGGAAGGGGAGTTGTTGATGGCTGTATTCCATCGTGAAGTTAATATTCGTGTTGAGCCCATTTATAAGGGTGTGAAATTCTTTAAGTTTTTCGATGTTTTCGTGCCAAAGGATGAAGCAGTCATCTAGATATCGCTTCCAGTTCCTTTCAATGTGTAAGTGGAGGGTGTTTCCAAATTTGTTTAGGACTTTAGTGTAGAGGGTGATTTCCAGGTATCCCATGACTAGGTTGGCATAAGTGGGGGACATTTTCGTTCCCATAGCAGTCCCAGATTTCTGCCTGTAGGGTTTGTTATTGAAAACGAAGTAATTGTTCTCCAAGATAAATTTGAGTCCCTCTATCACGAATTCTTTTTTGATGCGTTGTGGGAGTTCATTGTGTTAATTATCCAGCCAGAATTGGATAGCTTCTATTCCTAGGTTGTGGGGGATGTTGGAGTATAGGTTGACTACATCGAACGTCACTAGTAGGGTTTGTTCAGAAAGTGGCATATTAGGGAGGTGATTGCGCATATCTAGGTCGTCCCTTATATAGCTTTTGATGTGTTTGAGGAAGGGTTTGAGAAGGGTATCAATGAAGTTGCTAAGACGGTGCGTTTCGCAAGCGGGGCCTGCTATTATAGGTCTTAATTTGAGATCATTGGGTGAGGGGACATTGATGACTATGTCTGTGGCTTCCTTGCATGCCTTACTTATTGATTCGCTTTTATGTACTTTAGGGATACCGTAGAAGAGGCTGGATTTACTTGTGAAGTCTGTGATGAAGCTGAATTCCTTGTTAGTGAGTCCTTCTTTGTATTGGTTGATTAGAGTTTTTAGGTTTCTCATAATTTTCTGTTGATTGTAGTGTTCAGCCTTTTCGTGGTATGTTTCGTTTTCCAAAGTGGAGAGCGCTAAGTTGATATAGAATTCTGTCTCCATTAGGACTACTGTACTCCCTTTATCAGCCTCTTTAATTGTAATGGTTCTGTCGGTTTTTAATCTATTTAATTCTTCCCATTCTTTCTTGTTGAGGTTTGGCTTGTGTTTTTGTCTGTGCAAGCGTTGGTAAGGGAAGTTTGTGATGTGTTCACAGAATTCGTCCAGGATTTTATTTCTACCTTTTGAAGGGGTGTAATTGCTTCTATTTCTGGCTAATGATTCATCCTCATTGTACTGGTCGAATAGTTGTTCACTAAGTCGTAACTTTCTACAGAAGTCTGTGATGTCTTCCTTCATTTCATAGTAGTTAGGACGTAGTGGGGTCGGTGTGAATTTAAGACCTTTGGAGAGTAAGTTGATAAGGTTGGGTGTTGGTTCTGCACTAGTAAGATTGATAATTTTTATTACTATCGGTTTCTCCTCCCTGTCTTGTGTTATTTTGTTTGCCTGTATCTGTGTGCTGTGTCTAAAAAATGGTTGGGGTAGAGGGGTTGTCTGCTGATGTTAAGTGGTCTCCTGTGTTTATTTCTTTTGTAAATCATATTTCTTAAAAATCAAATTGGTAATAAATAAATAAATGAAACAAAAGAGATGTTCCAGTCGTGACCATCACGTCTATTTCCTGTGTTCGGGAAACGCTTCTTCAATGTATCCTTTCCTAAGACGCTGCGTGATTTGAGGGAAATTTGGTTGCTATTTCTAGCAGGTCAAGCGACCGCGCAAAGGACTCGTATTTCAGCGAAAATGTGCGCCAGTACAGTACATATATTTATTTCAGTTTGGGGAGAATTTCTTACATATACAAATGTATTTTAATTTGTCCACACGCACTGTGGGGTGAGAGAAAGTGACTGTGTGTGTGTATGTATGCGTATGTGATCATATAGCTGACTTGACCAAACGTTTTCTCCCATTTTTCATTTCATTTTTATTCGCTTGTCTTCTCTTTTCTCTTAAAATATATAGAGAATAGGAATTAGTATCAGGTCTTCAAATGTTTTTAAATAAACATACAATATATTATCAAATATACTATACATATATAGAGAATAGATTTTTTTTGCTTGTTATTATTATTATTATTATTATTTTTTTTTTTTTTAGAGAGATAATTAAAAATTTGGAGAGACTTAGTAATAATATAACTAGCTTTTTTATGTAAGGGGGAGGGGATTAACTTAACCTGAAAAAAGGTATGTTACATAAAATTATGAAGGAAGGATTTTAGATTAATATAAATAAACAGCTTTTTTAGTGTAGAACCAGGAGCAGTTTGAGGCGGTTTCGTATCAAAAGTGTTAAATGTACATGGTAGTCCGAAAGGCTTATCACCCCTACATATTTTAACTTTCATTATTTTTTTATTTTAATAATATAATATATAATATATAATATAATTCTCTTATAATCTGTATATATATAAAATTAAGTATGTGTGTCTGTGTATTACCTATAGGGGTCTACATCTTACGACCGATTTTCATGAAACTTTACAGGCTCATAGATTAGTCATCGGGGAGTGTTTTCTATATATCAGGGTATCGTTTTTTATTTATTCCGGGGTCATTCTGCAGATAAAAATCGATAGAGGGGGGTGGGGCACCTTTTTTTAGGTATCAAAAAATAAGATTTTTGGCTCTAGCTCCCGCATTTTGCCACCGATTTCGTTCAAATTTTAAAGCAAAATAGAATTTATCATTGCACATCCTGTAATGGCTTTATATTTTGCATTTGTTGTTCAGGGACGGTGTGGCAGCCGCTTAAATATTCAAAAATACCACTTTTAGACTCAAATTTCCACTTTTTCGGCTCTAGCTCCCACATTAATCAACCTACTTTGTTCAAATTTTACACTACGCTAGATCTGATTATTTCACGTCTTAAAGTGGCTTTAGATTTTGGATTTTTTGTTCAGGAACAGCGTGGCAGCCGCTTAAATATTCGAAAATACCACCTTTCGGCTCTAGCTCCCACATTTTTTAACCGATTTCGTTCAAATTCGAAACTCCCTCCCCTTCGTCAGTCACCCGCGTTTCTCAGTGATAGAGGTCATCACCACCATCCTACGCAAGGCCTGTGTGTGGCCATAGATGAATCATCGAGAAGCAGTCGCTAAGATCAAAACCTTTTCATCAAAGCAGATATTATTTTACCTACCCAGGCAACGCTGGGTACTGCTCCTAGTATATAATAATTGTTTCTACTTTAGACACAAGGCCATCAATTACCCAGTGCATTACTGGTACTTTATTTTATCGACCCCGTAAGGATGAAAGGCAAAGTTAACTTCGGCGGGATTTGAACTCAGAATGGCTTCAAATCCCGCCTAGGTTAACTTTGCCTTTCATCCTTACGGGGATAATAATAATATAATTTTCTTTTTGGTAGAGGGTGACCCTATACACAATATATACAATACTTAATTGCATAAATATTTTTCATAAGAATATAGAATCAAAACAAAAGTGTCACTCAGTCAAACACCATTCGTGAATGCCATTAACACAGAAAATCACAATAAATATGTAAATGTTTCGTGGTGGGCGAATGGGTTTCCTCAAAGGATGACAGGAGAAGAGAGATGCACTGATATGACCATTTCACCTCACAGACACCTTCTTGCGGATAGCTCTGTCCCAATCAAATTTAGTAGGAAGGTGACTTGCCACATGACAAATTTAAGATGTCGACTGAAAAAAGTGGTACTTATCACATAACTACTATTAGTATTTTTGTTAAAAGCAAAATCATAAAATCACTTCTATTTTCTTTAACAAAAGAGAAAATTTGAGAATACAACATGAATAAAGCTTGTATTTATTTTTTTTAACCTTCAAGTTTGTTCTCTCCCACCCACCCCTTATTTTCATGTCATGTCATGTCCGCAGGCATCTAACTCTAGCTAATTTATTTTGAAAAATGAAAAGAAAGTTATAAAAAAAAAATACTGGTCTGGAAATAGTTTTTTTTTTTTAAACAAGTCTCAGTTTTTTTTTTTTTCGGTTAAGTTAGAGTAATTGTTTCTACTTTTGGCACAAGGCCAGCAATTATCCCAGTGCATTACTGGTACTTTATTTTATCGACCCCGTAAGGATGAAAGGCAAAGTTAACCTAGGCGGGATTTGAACTCAGAATGGCAAGGGCCGTAACTCTATGCATCAAAGCATGGCGTCCAACCCTCTACCGATACTGCCAATTCACCGCCCTCGGTTAAGTTAGATTAATGTTTATTAATGTTACGGCTCGCCTTGTCTGTGAAGATGCCTGGTTGTTTTAGCGCCTTATCCTCACTATCACCCGTGGAAACACTGCCAATGTGTTGACCTGCCTCAAAGTATTAGAGGGAGATTCAGGTACACCATATGGTATTTGACCGAACGACACTTTCGTTTTGATTCTATATTTTTATGAAGAAATATTTATGCAATTAAGATTTGTATATATTATTTGTGTATATATATAGGGTGGTGGATTGGTAGTATCGATTGAGAGTCAGACACCAAGCATAGTAATGACCCTTTCAAATCCCGCCAATATTAGCTTTGCTTTTCATCTTTATGGAGTCGATATAATAAAGTACCAGTAAGCACTCGGGTCAATTTAATCGCCACTCCCCCCCTCTTCAAATTGCTGGCCTTGTGCCTAATGTAGAAACAATTATTTGTGTATACTTTCAAACTTTATTTTAAAGTGTTGCTAAAACGTTGAAGTGTTGAAATTTCTTTGCACATGATTCATTTTTTGTAGATGTGCACAAACCAAGATGAATCGGACTGTCTTGTTTGGAAATAGTCATGGAT
The DNA here is from genome assembly GCA_964016885.1 of Eledone cirrhosa. Classification (NCBI taxonomy): domain Eukaryota; kingdom Metazoa; phylum Mollusca; class Cephalopoda; order Octopoda; family Eledonidae; genus Eledone; species Eledone cirrhosa. The sequence goes on along the minus strand of CAXHJY010000210.1, from coordinate 176,836 downwards.
ACAAAAGAAAAAAATTATAAAAACTAATGTAAACTATAATAAAGGAAGGTCTGCGGGATTGCGTACGGTTTATTTATTTTTTTTATCCCGTTTGTAAAATAAGTTGGATTACTTTGAATAAATAATTGTTTCTACTTTTAGCACAAGGCCAGCAAATACCCAGTGCATTACTGGTATTTTATTTTATCGACCTCGTAAGGATGAAAGGCAAAGTTAACCTCGGCGGATTTGAACTCAGAATGGCAAGGACTGTACTCATGCGTCAAAGCATGGCATCCGACCCTCTACCGATACTGCCAATCCACCGCCCTACTTTGAATAAATAATGAATGAATATTACATAATTTATCTACTAAATTTCGTGGCTGTTGATTAAATATATTTTATTTATTTAAAGATTCACTTCTTTAAAATTTCTGAAATGTCAACACTTCCGGTGGCGATCGCTTAAATAAACATACTAATTTTCTGTCACTAATTTTCTCCTAATGCAGCACGGCCCCTCTCAACGTTTGGTATCTTGATGATGCTACGTTGGGCGGGCCCGTACGGACGGTCTGCCAAGACCTTCAATCGGTGATTCCTACCCTGGCGGGAATCGGCCTCCAGGTCAACTCGGCCAAGTCGGAGGTGGTGAACGTCAGCCTCGATGCTGCGAGCTTTGCAGCCTCCGTCTTGGACGTGCGGTCCATTCTCCGCCAGGTTCAGGTGACCCCGCCAAAGAGGATGTCCTCATCCTCGGGTCACCGATCCACCCGCCGGCCATCCGCTCCACCATCAGGTCCAGGCTTCAACAGCTCCAGACTCTCACGAGCTGACTGGGCTTGATTGACGGCCACCAAGCTCTCTTTCTGCTGAGGAGCTGCTTCGCCATGCCCAAGCTCCTCTATACACCCCGCAGCGCTCCATGCTACACCCAGACATCTCTCCTCGCTGACCTCGATACTTGTTTCCGAGGGGATATGCAACGTCAAGTTTGACGACATAGGGTGGCAACAGGCCACTTTACCTATCAGGTATGGCGGTCTTGGCCTCCGGTCCCCGATCTCACTAACTTTGCCGGCGTATCTTTCGTCGGTAACCTCGTGCCGCGTCCTCGTCAGCAGGGTTCTTCAAAACACAACAGAACCTTCTGTGTTCAGAGAACGTGAGGCCGCCTGTGAGACGTGGGACCGGCTGGGACTTAGTCCAGTAGACGTCCTTCCTCCTTCTCCCCCTGTTGACGTCAAGTCCCCCCAACGCACTTGGGATGCCATCCAGTGCAGCCTGGCCTCAGACAGGCTCACGCGCCAGCTCGACCAGCACCGCCTTGCTTGTTTTCGTGCGGCCTCCAAACCCCAGAGTGGTGCCTGGCTCCATGCACTGCCCTCCTTCTCCACTGGCACGCAGCTAGACAACCATAGCCTGCGAATCGGCGTTTCCCTGAAGCTCGGCCTCCGGATCTGCCAGCCACACCAATGTCGCTGTGGATCCACCATGGACTCTTTCGGCCTGCACCCGCTTTCCTGTCGCCACAGTGCCGGCCGCATTCCACGCCATACTGCCCTCAACAAGGTCATTAAGCTTGGCTTGGACGTTGCTGGCTTCCCTTCCCAGCTCGAGCCGGTGGGGCTGGATCGAGGGGACGGCAAAAGGCCAGATGGCATGACCATCTTCCCGTTCCGCGGTGGCAAACCCCTCGTCTGGGATGCCACTTGCACCGACACTTTCTGCAGCCGCAATCTGGTGCAGTCTGCGATTGACCCAGGTTCTGCTGCATCGGGCTGAGGGGGCCAAACTCCTCAAATACCGGTCGCTCTCCGACAGGTTTGCGGTCATTCCCCTGGCAGTGTCCTCGGCCCCAGGGCTACCTCCTTACTCACCACCATAGACGCTGAGATGGCCAGCCGCAGGTGTGAGCGCCGCGAGTTGGAGTGGCTTTTCCAGCGCGTCTCCCTTGCCGTGCTCCGGGGAAACGCCTTCTCCATTCTGTCCGCCGGGGCTGTGGGTGGGCCCCATCGCGTACCAATACATTAGTTAAATACCATTCTTTCGTTTATATATAATATCGTCTTTTTTTAATGTATCATGGATTACGTTACTGATTACATAAGACAGTGTAACACAGTCTATCTTCAATTTCTGTGTATATTGCCAATTACGATCTTATTTGATGTATCATATCTACATGTATATATACTTGCGTATAATATCAATATACACACTACACATGCTGGCAGGTTAATAATTGTTTCTACTTTGGCACAAGGCCAGCAATTACTGGTACTTTATTTTATCGACCCCGTAAGGATGAAAGGCAAAGTTAACCTCGACAGGATTTGAACTCAGAATGGCAAGAGCCGTAACTCTATGCTTCAAAGCATGGCGTCCGACCCTCTACCGATACTGCCAATCAACCGACCAGCCTAATAATGATTGTGCTTATGATTACTGCTACGAACTACAATAACAAATTAGATGTTTGTGGGAATGTTTGAGTCGATTAAACACATTGGAAATAAAAATGTTCAGCTATAACTCAGCCTTCGATATGCACAAATGTAAATGTTAGAATATCTAAACTGAAGATCGAGATAGACTCACACACACACGTACATATATACAATGTGTGTATGTGTGTGTGTGTGTGTGTGTGTGTGTGCGTGTGCGCGTATGTGTGTGTTCTTCTGGTTTTGTAATTTCACAAAGTTTTATCAATAGAGAGAGAATCGGTTTCTAACATAGACACAAGACTCTCTCATTGGAATTTACACAACATCAACTAGGTAGATATGTATGTATGTCTGCATGTCTGAATGCATGCAGACATGTGCAGGTATGGATGTTATTGTATGTGTGGATGTGTATATTTTGAGTTGTATGTGTGCATGTGTATATGCTTTGTATCTGTACATGTGTATATGTAGTTATTAGATGCAACATTTTTGGAATGTTTTACATATTTTTACTGTTCCATTAATGGATTGTACTTGTAATTTCCTAACTAGTTGTGTTCTTTCTATTCCTGTGAAGCCTAGCTTCTCAAGATTTGTATTGAGGCAGTTACTAACATACCCCAGTGCCCCAATAATCACAGGCATAAATCTGAAGGTGTAATCAGGGTGGAGTATCTGCAGATTTCTCATCAGTTCTGCATAAATATTCTCCTTTTCACTAATCTTTGATATTATATTGGCATCTGCTGGACAGCTAACTTCCACTACTGTGCATGCCTTCTTTTCCCTGTCCCATATCATAATATCTGGTCTGTTATGTCTGCATTTTATTGGGGTTTTTACTGGAACATTCCACCAGTACTCTTTCATATTATGTATATGTATGTCTTCCGCATTGCTGTAGCTTTTAATGTGTTTATTATCGGGGCTATCTTTTTTACGGATTGCATTGTACAGTGTTTTGGCCACCACATCATGCCTCATAGGACCAACAACCTCATAGGTAGATAGTACCGCGGTGACATCTTTGGGCAGCTGCTGATGACATGGGTGATATCCTCGATGTTAGTTCTGCAGAGTCTGCACTTGTTATCACATCTAGGTGTTTTGCCTGCATCCCTATCTCTTTTGTGAATCAGGTATTTCGTGTTGATTTCCTGTTCTTGGATTGCAAAAGCGTATCCTTCAAAGTGGGAGCCAATAAAGCGGTTGTTGGTCCAAGATAGACTATTTCTTTATCTATATTACTCTCACTCTGGAGCTTCCTGGCTGATAAACATGCAGTTTTTCATCCATGGATTCACTGCGATACTGCTGAACGACTTCCCTGGGTGTGAGTTTTTGATTATCACCCAGGGAATATATTTCGAGGAGTTCCTTTCCTACTCTCATGATCTTATCTGTTTCATGCAGATAGACTTGCTCGAGAAACGGACTCCTACGCTTCGAGGTTCGTAGATGTTGTCGGAGAGATATGATGCGACATTCAAATGTTGTCTGGATTGATGTTAAGCCTCTGCCTCCCTGCTTACGTTTCAAGTAAAGGCGGTCTATGTCACTGTTGATGTGGAAGTTTCCGGTGTTGTTTAGTATTTTGCGAGTTCTAAAATCAATTGCTCGGATTTCGTCTATTGTCCAATTGAGTATTCCAAATGTTGGTGTTAGGACAGGCACAGCAAACACATTGTGAGCCACTGTTTTGTTTTGCGCAGAGAGTTCCGATGACCAAATCTTTCTTAATCGGGGTGTAGCGTTCCTTATTACAGATACCATTATAGGATATATTCTCATCTATCCCCAGGTATCTGTAGCAGTCCTCATCAGATATCGGTGAAACAGTTAGGCCATTGATGACAATGTTACTAGATTGGGTTGTTGTTTTTCCCCGCTTTACAGTCATGTATGAGCATTTATCTTGGCCAAACTCCATTCCTATATCCTTTGAGAACGTTCTAACTAGGTCAAGATTTTTTTTCATCCCATCCATGTTCTTGGCATAGAGTTTCAGATGTATGTATGCACGCACACACACACAGACACACACACAGACACACACACACACACACACACACATATATATATATATATATATATATATATATATATATATATAGTGTACTCCCGGCATTCGCGGTTCTGGTTATTCGCGGGGGGTTTCCTTAGAACCTAACTAATAATTGTTCGTGGAAACCACCGCATCTTCGCAGAATCGTAAATACCTTCTGCGATTTTTTTCGTGGCAATATATATTATTAATAATACTTGTTTCTACTTTTGGCACAAGGCCCCCAATTATCCCAGTGCATTACTGGTACTTTATTTTATCGACCCCGTAAGGATGAAAGGCAAAGTTAACACTATATTATTATTAATAACAATATACTGTATTTGCCAACCTATTAGACGCCCCTTCGCATAAGACGTTCCCTCATTTTACATTATATTTTACATTATATTTTGACGTTTATAAACATTTTTATGGACCACATCCAATATTCGCAGTTTTTCTCTCTTCCCGGGTGCTCTAGGAACGTAAACCCCGTGAATACCGGGGGACAACTATATATATATATATATATATATATATATATATATATATATATATATATATATATATATATATATATATATATATATATATAGAGAGAGAGAGAGAGAGAGAGAGAGAGAGAGCATTCCACCAAAATATACGCTGATACAAAAAAAATTAAAAACAACACACACACTCTATTATTGTACTTGGACGATATTAATTGTTTTTGTTTGTCATTTTTTTTATTATACCGACCTGCATAGAGTTGCTTTTTATCAAAGACATTTTTTTTCATTTCTGCCACTGCTCATTCTCCTCTCTCTTCCTATTTCTTATTTAATTTCTCATTCTATTTTCTGATGAAGGACTAGCATCCAAAATGTTTTTCTACTATGTCAAGCGTAAAACTAATATATTTCTTAATTGTACTGTGTCGTTTGCTATGTTATTTCTGTTTACCTTTTGCATGCGCGCGCGCGCGCGCACACACGCGCGCGCGCGCGCGCAATCTAAAATGACTTAAAAGACCAAACAGTGCTTATAATGAATAAAAACCTGTCTGTTTGAGAAAATATCTCTCATAATCTCGAGAACCAATAAATACTTTGTGAGTGGATTTGATTTGGCTGGAGGGAACCTGCAGAAGCCTGCCGTTTGTGTGTGTGTGCATTTATGTTTATTGGTGTAAACTGGCGCTGTATTTTTTATGTCAAATTTACACCACACTTAATTAAGTACTGGGGGTCGATATATGATCGATTATAAAGACAATGGAAGCATATGCCATAGCATGACCGCAGTCCAATGACTGGAACCAGTAAAAGAATATAAAGAATGAGCTTTTACTAATTATCAATAAGGATTTCTGAAATTGGCACAGAGCGATAACTAGGGAAAATAACACCTATGGTAAACAGTGGTATTGCGCCCCTGCCCAGCACTGTATTTTTACCTATGGGCCTAATAATTCATATAAATGGTTTAAAGATCCAGCCACCATAGTGTTCTCACCCATGATAATCAGAGACAGATTTGTACATCTGAAGGAGTTTCTTGTTTTTTGTTTTTTTTCACTCTCCGACGAGACTTAAATAGAACGTGCTCCTTGTCCAAGTGATGTCCTCTTCACGTGGTCAATATGGCACAAACCATGCTTGCCAGCCCCTAGTTACGCCTCTGCATCTATATGAGTATTAGTCACTAGGGCCGAATACAATAAACAGGGAGGGATAGTGGGGATTTACATATAAACGTGTAGAGAGAGAGAAAGAAAACAAGTAACAAACAACAAATTGATTGTAGCTGATTTCCCAATAGAGGAGAGCACTACCCAAGAGTAATTAAGGAACACCACAGATACGAGATCACCTCAATCTCCAAGGAAAGGATCACATAGGAAAAGGGCCCCCTCTTCCTTTTGTTCTCTCCAGTCAACAAACGCATGGGTAGTGAAGGTCCAATTCACTCACGACATTCTTGCTAGATTCGTCCAACTTTTAATAAATGTACTGGACAGGGGCTCCAAGAGAAATTTTGCAAGGCGGTACAAGACCTCCTTGGCGCCCGAAACAGGCAAATATTTTTCTCAAAATGGATGTTGCATGGTTTCCGTGGGGCCTTCTTAGCTCTTGGATCCTGGAACAAAGTACCGGCTAGACACCACCTCTCATAGGCCCTGATACAGGATGAATGGCAGCAATTTCCTTTTCATGTGGAACTTAAAAAAGCCGATGAGGGCTTGGCTGAAGAGGAAACTATTGGTCTTCAGTCCTTCCAGTTTCGTCCACCATACCATAGCCACCAGACAGGAAAACTGTCTGCTCTTTCAGACAGGAATAATAAATAAATAAATGAATTAGTTATAATAAACTAGAAAATAGGGCACAGAAAACAGATTAAAATTTCGATGAATCTCTGATTTATTATTATTACTAGCAGCAGTACCCAGCGTTGCCTGGGTAGGTAAAATAATATCTGCTTTGGTGAAAAGGTGTTGATCTTAACGACTGCTTCTCGATGACTCATCTATGGCCACACACAGGCCATGCGGGGGAGGGTGGTGATAACCTCTATCACTGAGAAACGCGGGTGACTGACGAAGGGGCATGCTTGGGGAGGGAGTTTCGAATTTGAACGAAATCGGTTGAAAAATGTGGGAACTAGAGCCGAAAAGGTGGTATTTTCGAATATTTAAGCGGCTGCCACGCAGTTCCTGAACAAAAAAAATCCAAAATCTAAAGCCACTTTAAGACGTGAAATAATCAGATCTAGCGTAGTGTAAAATTTGAACAAAGTAGGTTGATTAATGTGGGAGCTAGAGCCGAAAAAGTGGAAATTTGAGTCTAAAAGTGGTATTTTTGAATATTTAAGCGGCTGCCACGCCGTCCCTAACAACAAATGCAAAATATAAAGCCATTACAGGATGTGCAATGATAAATTCTATTTTGCTTTAAAATTTGAACGAAATCGGTGGCAAAATGCGGGAGCTAGAGCCAAAAATCTTATTTTTCGATACCTAAAAAAAGGTAACACATAAAAAGATAACACACGCATACACACAAAGACACGACAGCGTCGGTTGAAGCAAGCAGAATTTTGGCTGCTTGCTAAACCGTAGACACATAAAAAGATAACACACACACACACACACACTAGATAACACTACATGCGGCTTTGACCGGGAGGGTCATTTAGAGGCGATTGGACTGCATGCCCTGCTTTCCAGGTTACCCTTCGCCACTGATGTAGATATGATACATCAAATAAAATCGTAATTGACAATATAAACAGAAATTGAACGAAGACTGTGTTACATCTCTTCTGTCATCAGTAACGTAATCCATGATACATTAAAAAAAAGACAATATTATATATAAACTGCATTAGGAGAAAATTAGTGACGGAAATATATGCGATGTTTATTTAAGCGATCGCTAACTGGATTGTTGTTGTGTACAAGACACGTATAAAAACATTTTATTACTTGAAACTCTCTCACACACACACACACACACACACACACACACACACACACACACACACACACACACACACACACACACACACACACACACACACACAGAATATTGTGATTACCACCATAGTTTACTTTTTTCCCCATATTTCTGTTGATATTAACCTTTCGTTACCATATTTCTAATGAAATACATTGCCTAAGGTTTTCAAATGATTTAAAAAATAATAAAAAATTTGGGGGAGTTTAGTAAAATAATTAACTGTCTAATTATTAAGTTTGGTATTTGGATCATAACATAAAGGTTCTTACATAATATTATACTGGAAGGGTTTTAGATAAATATAAACACAAAACCGGGGGGGGGGGGGGGTCATGTAGTTTGGTATTAAAAGGGTTAAGAATTGTACACAAATGTTTATATTGCTCGTATGAAATGAAAAGTAACCTGTAAAATTCATTGGACTGCCGAACAAAAGTAACTGTTTTATTTTATAATACGCATTCACACACTGTATACAGTACCCCCGGTTATTCGCGGAATTTTCCTTCGTGAAAACCAGCGCATATTCATGAAATCGTAAATATCTTCCGTGTGTTTTTGATATTTTTATGGCTTTTTTTGTGGCAATATATATTTTTAACGCTAAATTATTAACAATATACCGTATTTGCCTGCTCATATTTTACATTAAGTTTTGACGTTTATAGCCATTTTATGAACCACGTCCAATATCCGCGTGCTTTACGGACGTAGCCTCTGTGAATACCGAGCGACAACTGTATATTTGCAGCAAAACATTTTCTCATACAAATTTAAACAATCAATGACAAATATAATTTCACTCACTATCATACTGTTTCTGTCAACTGATACAGTGGGGGGAGAAGATGCAGAGAAGGCTGAACATGGGTACTTGAGACGAAAAACAGACCTTAGAAGGGATAAAACATACAAAAAGCTTGACATGAAGTCCCGACAAGTTCATAGCACCCCACCTTCAAGGATATCTCCATGCAATCCAGAAACAAGAAAAACCCACAGAACAAAAGAGGAAAGTCATCAGTTAACAATAAATGTAGGCTGAGCAAAACAAAGACCGAAGATATCAGCCACATTATTGCCAACTGTGAAAGAATGTCTTCTTATTACTACCTTCCCATAAGGCATGATATGATAGCTATAATGATCTGGAATGTATTACAGAAGATAATAATTGTTTCTACTTTAGGCACAAGGCCAGCAATTACCCAGTGTATTACTGGTACTTTATTTTATCCACCCCGTAAGGATGAAAGATAAAGTCAACCTCGGCGGGATTTGAACTCAGATTATACAGGGAGCTAACTCTATGTATTACAGAAGACAAAAATAAAAACAAATAGGGAGGAATATATTGTGAGTGATGGCTCAAAGTAATATTGGTGGAACCTAAAAATAAAAACTACCAGCAAATTAAAGCACAACCAGCTTGATATTGTAGTTTGGGACCACACATTAATAACATGCGCTGTTGTAGAAGTCAACTGTCCACTTGATATCAATATGGTAAGAAATATGCATAAGAAGGAGGATATCTACGGATCATTGACGTGGTGTTTACATATCCAATACACAAGATACACATTCAACTTCATACTTATTAAGTTTCAGGTTTTATACCAACCCGGACGAAAGTATGGCTGATCTTGGGCTTCTGGAGACAGTATATAGCTCCTTAATTCATAAGCTACAAATGGTCACAAAATCTAGAATTTTCGAAATATGTAAAACATTCTTATGATTCAAAGGATGAACGATTGCTCAAAGGGCGTATTCTTTATAACCTTGCCTTGCTCAAAATTAAGAGAAAGAGCGAACAACATGTAAATATATATATATACACACATACATAGGTAGACAGACAGACAGACAGACGTGTGTGTGTAAACACGCACACACGCATATAAAGATAATCTTAGTTTCGGGGTTATTCACTTGAACAAGTTTGAGTGATCTGCAAATAACACTACAGAGTAATCACAGTAATATTGTGTGTGTGTGTGTGCATTTGTGTCAGTAATATTGTGTGTGTGTGTATGTATGTGTTTGTGTGTGTGAAATGTATACATCAACCACTTTTTGATCGGGATCGCAAATTCAAACATACAGGCATTAACAGCGTTATGTTAACTCTGGTTACGGAATTTCGCGCATACAGAAATTGTAAAGTATTCTTTTACCGGCTTCAGTCATTTGGTTGCGGCCATACTGGTGTTAACCTTAAAAGGATTTAGTCGATCATATCGACCCTAGTACTCATTTTTCGAGTTACATATTTTATCAATCTCTTTTTGTCGAACTGATAAGTTACCGAATACAGACACAAACGTAATGCAGGTTTGAACGACCATACACGAACATGCGCACGTGTGTGTGGACCTGTAACTCATGATTAAGTCGTAGGGGACAACTTTGTTGTGTCTAGAGCGTCTAGGGCATATTTTCTTAAACTTGACTGAGCTCGTCCTCTCTCCAAGCCAGAACACAACTGATTTTCTTCCGTTGAAGGTAAGAGGAGAGGAGAAAGAGATAGAGAGAGGAAGAAGAATTGATCCCTGTACTCAATATGTATAAACTGCACTCTATAACAATCATAAAACAATGGATTGGTTGACTTCTACTAAACCTTGTCTTATTTCTCTCATATTTCAACATTATATATCTGCAGACCTGACAACTCTCCCCGTCCGGTTGGGAGATCTCCCACCGCCTTTGGGGTGGGTGAGAGATGTCTTCGCTTGTGAAAATGGGTATAGCTTTCATTATGTAAAAATCTCTTCATTTTGCCTTATTTCTCCCCGTTTTGGGGCACTTTTTTCATTGTACTCCCCTTTTGGGTTTTTAGAGGTTGGCATTTCTGCATAGTTCAACCTTATATATCTGACTCTGTGGTTTTTGATTACTCAACAACATGTAATAAGATACCAAAAACAAATTTCACTTTGCTTCGATGGGATATTCACCTCAACACTACATCAGGTTCTAAAATGGTTAATCATTTTACCTTAATTAGGTAGAACAAGTGTGTATATATACTTAGTGTGACACTAAAGTCTTTAGAATAACCCTTTCAAGGAAAATGCACAACATATTGAAACTAAAATTTATTTATTCTGCAAAACATCTTTGCAGTGTTTATGAAAAGCATTTAACTCTTTCTGGAACCGATTCATCTACCACCTCTTCTAATGAAGCAAAAACAAATTTTCAAAGATGTTGCTTTAAATAACTTGAACACCCAACGATCACACAAATTTAAGTCGGGACTATAGGGTGATTGTTTGATCATTGCCACTCTTCTCTGGAAAAACTCTTTTGTGGATTGAGCATGTATTATAAACTCACAAGAATAACAGCAAATTAATTATGTGTAGGCCTGTGACAAAATACAGCATTCATACAGAATATCACATGCGTACAACAAAGTTCAAATTCTAACTAATATTAACTACATTTACTGATACATACAGCACACAACCTACTATTCTAAAGACTTCATTGATATGCCAAGTATATAAGTAATTCAGTATCAGAGTGAGCAACATTTCTCTGACCCCACCCATTAAAAATCAATTAAATTTTGCTCAATATTAGGGATTACTAAAATGACAAACCTAGTCAAATATTAGTTCCAAATGATTAGTGTTTCTTATGGTATTGGTTCTTGAAATATGCGTAAGAATAGAATACCCACTTTGACACACCAAGCAGCCATTTTGAATTGTCTTGCATTTATAAATTTCAAGGTAATTTCACTTCTACTTGTCCAATCACCATCAAAATTGCTATCTGACCTAATTTTCAGGTGAAGAATAAAAAGAAAATCCCTAAATTGTGCTAGTAGCAAGGCATCATGTTTTTTTTCATAGATAAATATAGAAGCTTTCAGATTTTTAGTTTACCTAACCTTGTCACTTGAATTGAGCCTTTTTTTCAAAGTGCTCAACTTGCATTTAATTTTTTTTTTTACATAAGATGGAAGATACTTAGTTATTCTTATATTATGCAAAAATTATCTTGGGTTCCCACGTCCTTCAAAAGTTATGGTATATAAACGTTTTGTATTACTTTCCCATGAATTTCTATATTGAGCATCATGTTTATATACTTGTAATCTCATCATCTCAATCAAACTTGAGATAGGTTTAGAAGAGATATTTAGATGTTTTTTTTAATTATTGGAATTCAGCTTTATTTTGCTAATAGTTGCATTTTATGTTCATTTTATAGCCGAATTGCATGATTATTTAAGAATGTTTAATAAGCTGAAACTAATTATTGTGCTAAAACTAGAAATTGCGGGAAATAAAAAATTGAACAAGTAGAAGAAGCAGTAACTATTGCTACAATGCTGAAGCTAGATCCAGAACATTTTCAATCATGAAAGAATAGAGAAAATAATGTAAACAGTAAGTTGCAAACAAAAGCTGATGATCTGATGATCATTGTGAAACGAAGGGAAATCTCATGACTTCAACACACCATCTAAAGCTTCAAATATTGACATTAACCCCGCCAAATCATGGTCACTAATGTATGCAGCAAGGAATGTTGGTGTATCCAGGGGTTCCATACACAAGTTATGGCTTTGAGAGAACAAAGAGGAATATTAGCTAAGCCAGATCTTATTATTGGAAAAGGATTGAGTTATGCAATTAAAACCCTTGTAGAGATAGGTTTTTCAACATTTGAGTCACTCTGGCCAATGTAGTGACTCATTACAGGAGCCTCGGGTATACACTCTGTGTTTGTATCCATCACCAAAATTTGAAGCATATGTTGCAGCCCAAACATAATTGTTTGTGACTGTAAAAACAGTGTTTGTACTTTTATTTTTGCTGGAATAGCAGTTATAGAGATATGTTTGAAATTGTATTCTGTCCGCTGGGGCTGCGGGCCAGCCAGCGTGTGAGCCCCCATTTGTTTATAATAGTAAGAGATGGGGAGAGCAAGAGAGATGGCGGCAGTGGCAATGGGAATTTGATTCTATTATGTTCAGACCTAATATATATGACTAGATGATAATAATAATGATGAAGACTATAAACTTGTAAATGAAAGATTGAAGAAAGTCAAGGAGAAGAAGACAATATTATATTTAAGCAGTAGATAAATACTGATAGAGTAGATTTGATTTCACAAACATTATCTACTTTGGAATATATACAGCACTACTGTGTAAAGTTTGACATAATTACAGCTCATCGCTTTTGTTTTCATTCAGCATCATGTCATTCTTCATTGCTTTTCTCTACTAATTATATTTGGAAAAATAAAATTAAAAAAATAAAAAATAAAAAATTGCAGCTCATTCTTCTTACATTGCAATAGCTCAAGCTAAATACTTATCATTCTTGAAAAGTGATTTAAGTGTTGACGAAGATATTGTTTTTGGTGATTTTGCAGAAAATTACAATTTTATTGTCCCAAGATGAAATCAAAGGGTTTCATTGCATTTGCAATACATTGTTATTTACTACAAACACAGCATTAAACTTAAATCCAATTCATTATGTGTACTATCAGATGAACTTGAGACTGATGTGTATTTTATTTGTTTCCTATAAGAGAATATTTCTGATTGTATCAACAAAATTCATTACTTTTCTGATGGTTCTACTGCTCAGTAAACATTTTCTTCATTTATGTCACCACTTTGAAGATTTTCAAATCAAATGCATTTGGAATATTTTGTTACAAGTCACAGAAAGTCCGTGTATGACGGTACTACCAAATGAACAACAGTGAAAGCTAGTTTACAATGTGTATCAAGTGATCAAATCCTTTCAACATTAAAAATGTTCCAATTTTGCCGACAAAACATAAATAGCAGCGGGAGGGTGTGGGGGCATATTGTCTATATGCTTCAGCTTGTACTCTGTATTACTGCGTGACGCCAGAGGTCACGGTCGTGTCTCATCGCCTTTGAGAGGTGTAATTGGGTAAGGTCGGCTTTTATCACCTCATCCCAGGTCTTCTTGGGTCTCCCCACTCCGCGGTTTCCATCGACTTCTAGTGCTCTGCACTTTTTTATGCAGCTGTCATCCTTCATACGCATCACATGTCCATACCAACGCAACCGCCTCTCCTGCACACAGCATTTGATTCCTCTTATGTTCAGTCTCTCTCTCAATTAATTTATGCTTTGTCGTTCACGTATATTACTATTACACATCCATCGGAGCATGCAGGCTTCATTTCTTTTTAATCTACGCAAGTCTTCCACCTTCAGCGCCCAGGTCTCACTACCATGTAACATTGCTGTTCGTATACACGCATCATACAGTCTGCCTTTCATGTTGAGGGAAAAGCCTTTTGCAGCTAGCAGTGGCAGTAGTTCCCTGAACTTCTTCCATCCCGTTCTTACCCTAGTTATTGTACTTTCTGAACACCCACATCTGCTGCTAATTCGGTCACCTAGGTAGCAGAAGCTGTCTACTGTTTCTACAGAGCCCTCCCAGAGATTGACAGTATTAGTCAATAATCAAACTGTATATACAATTATTCTTATCTTTGAAATTATTTTCTGCACCATCTTGAAGAGATTTATGTCTTAATGTTTTGTTTTTCTGTATATATTTACTTATATGTTATAGGGTAGAGTAAAGACCCCTTCGGACATGTATGACCATGGGTTTTGTGCCTAGAAAGTTCCCCTCTGTAACACAAGTCCAGGTAAGGTTGTTTGTGGAAGACCAGCAGTCACCCATGTATACCAGTCTCCCCATCTCCATGCCACTGATGTTGTCCAATGTGAAAATAAAGTGTCTTGCTCAAGGACACCACGCATCAACCGGTTTGAGAATCGAACTCACAACCCCACAATTGCAAGCCCAATGATCTAACCACTAAGCCATTCACCTTCGTTTTTTTAGTGTCATTATTACTGTATTTGTATACGGTCTGAGTTCAAATCCTGCCATGGTTAACTTTGCCTTTCATCCTCACGGGGTCGATAAAATAAAGTACCAGTAATGCACTGGGATAATTGCTGGCCTTGTGCCAAAGGTAGAAAAAAATTATTACTGTATTTGAAGTATCAATATTGAACACAAGATAATCTTACCTTGAAGCAATAGGTTATTTAGACTATTTAAACATAAAACTAATGTAATTTTGATATAATTGGACATTTTGATGGTGAAATGATGCATTAAACAAGAATAGGTTAATGATATATTAAAGTCGGATTTACACATTTCATTTTTATTTACAATCACTATTTAATGGTTAACACCTAATATATAATGAAGCTTAAGAGAGCCCAAGACAATTTTTGCAGGGAATAAAGTACAACTAAATACGTTTTATTCAGTATACAACTGACCCCAATTGAACTAGAGGATCAAGAGTAATTTTCAAAATCAGTCGGTCAGTTCTCAAGATTTCAAATTTCTTGTCTTATTAATTATTTCAAAATAACTAAAAAATGGTTATTCCTATGATATTTTTCATAACACTTTCGAATTCTACACACCAAAATTGTGTTAGGTACCAAATTTCAATATGACTTAATATGAGAAACTTGAGATATCAAAGTAAATGTGGTTGGTGTTAGGAAGGGCATCCAGCCGTAGAAAACCTGCCAGACAGTCCTATGCGAGTGAGACACGGTCACCGACCAACCTTGCCTCAAGTGGAGCAACTCTAACCCATGCTAGAGTGGAAGATGGACGTTAATCGAAGATGATGATGATGACGCTTATTAAAATTCAAGATGCCCCCGATAGCCGGAATTAGGTGATTTCTAATTAAATTTTGAAATACGATATATATATATATATATATATATATATATATACTGGGTGTCCCCAAAAACTGTATACACACTTCAACAACATTCTAATAAATATTGCCTGTACAAGTAATCAAAATCTGTATACATTTTTTGGGACGTCCTGTATGTATATATATGTGTGTGTGTGTGTGTGTGTGTGTGTGTGTGTGTGTGTGTGTGTAAAAGGTAAACAGAAATAACAACACAATCGGTACAGTATATGGGAGGAATATATTAGGTTAACGCTTGAAATAGCAGGAAGAGGGTCTTAACGTTTCGGACGCTAGTCCTTCATCAGAAGAAAGAACGAGAAATAAGATAGATTGAAGGTGAAATTGGAAAAAATGCTTTTGGAGAAAATAACAGGTCCATTCATGTTGCCATCTCTTGGAAAACTTGATGCCGGCGTTTTGTGTATGATTTGTTTACTTTTAGAGAAGTGGATGATGGAGCGCGTCCACCTGAAATGAAAAAAAAAACGTTTTGTATATAGAGCTATACTTGTGTGTGTGTGTGTGTAAGTGTGTTATTATACGTCTGTAGGAAACTAAGAGGATATGTGTGTGTATATGTAAGTAAATGAGTGTGTGTGTGTGTGTAAGTACGAAGCTATGAGTAAAAATATATTTATATAAGGGTGTGTGTGTACTGAGCTGTTAGTCTGTATTAGTTGTAAGAGTATGTTTCTGACCAGATTTGAAAAAACTAAAACAAACGTAAAAACCAAATTTCAGGAACTATGCTTAGAAAAGAAAATCCAAACTGGTAACCCTACAACTAACAGTGACTACTATACAGTACTTCTTCAAACCTCACTCCGCCACCTCCTTTCATCTTTTCATTTCCGTACATACGGCCATAGTTATTGTTCTCGTAAAAGTCCTGTTTTTTCTATAGTACTATTTTACTACATATTTGTTATGGATTATTGTTGATAGCTACCACTTTTGGCTTTACCATGGAAAGTACAGTTATCCCCCGGTATTCGCCGGGGGTTATGTTCCTAGAGCACCCGCGAAGAGTGAAAAGACCGCGAATATTGGATGTGGTCCATAAAAATGCATATAAAAGTAAAAATATAATGTAAAATATAATTTTAAGAAGTCGTAGAGGTTGTGGGTTGTATTACTATATAGTCCCGCAGAGAAAGTTTGTCTAATGAGGAGCTGATGCTGTTAGAAGAAGAGCAAATCGCAGGACAAGACGAGAAGCTCCGTCACCTCCACTTGAATTGAATATGCTTGAATTGCTAATGGGTTGGTACTTATAGAGGAAGCTCTTCAAGTTTTTAATGAAAGCTATTCTAATTGTGAGCTTAACATAAGAATTGCAAGAAGAGTTTATAATGAACTCAGTTCTAACACTTAGCTGCACAAAGAAATGAAGTGACATAAACATCAAACAACTTTAGTTAAGTTCTGAAAGATGTTTAAAATTAAATTGATTGATAAAGATTAAAGAAAATAGTAAAGAAAATTATTTCAATTGATTTAAATGAGTGTAAAAATAAAATTATTAATCGGAGGTTACTGCTTACGTTAAACGAAAGAACGACTATATATATATATATATATATATATATATTAGAATTGGTGCTCTGAAATAGCGATATATATATGAATGTATATATAGTGTATTTTGCAATACACTGTATGCTTAATTAAAAGCATTTTGAAGACCTTACGCTATTGTTTTAGAGTAGTGACAGTCTCACTTACTTTAAATTTTCAGCAAACAGGGGGAGATAAAGCTGACAGAGCTCTGTTTCGTACTATTTGGTACTTATCAAAGCTAAGTACTCCACCTGTCTGCTGAAAATCATGAATGTTTGATTCTTATAGAATTCTAGTAATAATCAGAAACTGATTATACAGAGCGGTTGCCAGTCAAGCAGAAATTGAAAATTAGAATTGCTGAAAATTTAAAGTAGGTGAGACTGTCACTACTCTAAAACAATAGCGTAAGGTCTTCAAAATGCTTTTAATTAAGCATACAGTGTATTGCAAAATACACTATATATATATATATATATATATATATATATATATATATATATATATATATATATATATATATATATAAGTTTGGTGATTCACCACTGGACATAACTGCTATTCTGTACAGTTAATCATGATGTACTAGTAGGAAAAGCACTCGACGTTATGCAACTCATCCGTCTTTGATGTTGAATCTTGTTGGTGGTGCGGGAACGGAATTCATTATTGAGTAAAACAATTAAATATTATAAAAACCTTTAAATTTAGAAAAAAATTACTTTTCATAATACAGGGGGCCGGCTGTGTGTGTGTGTGTGTGTGTGTGTGTGTGTGTGTGTGTGTGTGTGTATACATATATACAAAGGGCGGAAGAACTCATAAGAGTCAACGGCCATCCAAAAGTGTAAATATGTATATATACATGTACTACGTTGTTAAGCCACTGGGAGTGAACGGCCCCTAGCCTTTGTCAGGGCATTCTTCTAGGAGAAGGTAACTGGGATAACTCCGATATAAAACCTGCGGCTCAGTAGTTACCGATGATGTTCATCTTTTCTTCTTTTCGAGTTACAGCTACTGTCGCTCAGAGAGTGGGGTTGGCTCAGTGCACAGTCTTTCCTCACTTAAAAAAAATATCTTCACGCACAGGCATTGCACGATAGAATTAATTAATAATTATTAATAACGTACCCGGCGTTGCACGGGATAAGGTATTTTGGAAGGCGGGCCGCCAACAGACCTAATCGTGGAAAAACTGCATGCCTGGACAATATGAAAATAAAATAAACCGAATACTCTGATGGCTGGATAATCTTTAAGATTTTCCTTGATGAAGCAGGAAAAATGCAGGTTTTCACCTAATGCAGGCCATAGGGGATCAAGAAAATGAATTTTTTTATGTGCATAATATGCCTTGAAATTTCGGGAAAATCGGCTAGACGTAACGCCTCCAAAAAGCCCTAAAAAGCTGAAAAAAATGAAATTTTTCACCTAATGCGGGCCCTAGGCCATAAAAAAGTTGGATTTTTCTTTGCTCCCGGTATGAAGAAGAGACTGACTAATACATAGTTACAATTTCAAGGAAATCGGTCTGACGTAACGCCTAAAAAAAAAACCATAAAAAGCTTAAAAAACGCAGTTTTTCACCTAATGTGGGCCCTAGGAGATCAAAAAGTAATACACATTAAAGTTTGAAAAAAATCGGTTGGGTACTTCTCGAGTTTTAGGGATTCAAACTCACAGACATCCTCAGAGAAGTGACGTAATGCAGACATACATACATATAACGTCGCGCCCTTATAATATCTGTATCTATCTAGAAAGAGAACGACTAAGAATTATAGAGAGAGATCGCTAAATCGCCTAATGTGGTCCCTAGGGCATTGAAAATGTTTGCACAGGACACTCCCTGAAACATAAGTATTACATGTGTAAAGTTTGAAAACAGTCGGTTGGGTGGTTCTCGAGTTTTAGGGATTCAAACTCACACACACATATAGACATCCTCAGTTTTATCTATATATAGATGGTATATCGTGCAATGGCCATACTCGATAACGAGGGGACAGCCATCATATACACATATATATATATGTGTGTGTGTTTGTCTATATACATACGTACGCACGTACATACACACTCAGATATACATAGTCGAAAAGTCTCATAAAATGCAATAACATCTTTTACTTTGAAAACAATTATTTTTCTGCATGCACATATAATTTATTCAACAAGATCTGGAAACCAAGATGCGATTTTACAATAGCAATGTGCTTTCAATGCTGTCCCTCTCTCTCTCACAAGAGAGAGAAGCTCCCGCGTCTTGCGACGCATGAGGCAATCATTGTGTTCCACCGCGTTCGGTCAGCAGCCAGTTGCACAGCGTCCCGCTATTGTCTGTTTGTCGCTCGCAGGTCCCTCTCAACTGGCTGGCGCCAGTTCATTTTGGGTCGCCCTCTCCGTCTGCTTCCCTGTGGGCTCCATGTAAGTACTTGGTTCGCCAGTCTCTCCGGGGGAAGTCTCAAAGCGTGTCCAAACCAGCCCAGGCGTCGCTTGCAGATGGCAGAAGAGACTAGCTACTGGTTGGTGCGGTTCCTAACTTCCTGGTTTGTTACATGGACACTCCATTTAATCCCCTGGATCTTTCGCAGACACCTGGAATCGAATGCGTCCAACTTCTTCTCTTGGCTGGTCTTAAGGTGCCATGTTTCACTTCCGTACAAGAGTATGGACAGCACGTTGCTCTTGTAGAATCTCATCTTTGTTTTGAGGGTGAACTTCCTGTTCTTCCAGATCTTGCCAAGCTGGTTAAATGCTGCTGAAGCCTTTCCCATTCTACATTGCAATTCACTGTCCACGGTGCCCCCATTGTCAATGGAGCTTCCTAGGTAGGTGAAGTTGTCCACTATCTCCACCTCCCCCTGTTCAATGAAAACACTAGTTGGTGATGGGTGTGTCCCAGATAACATGCTTTTGGTCTTCTTAGCACTGATATTGAGACCTAAGCTTCTTGCTTCGACATTGATATTGTTCATAATGATTTGCAGGCCAGCTGTGCTCTCTGCAAGTGCAGCAATATCGTCCGCAAAGTCCAGGTCAGACAACTTTTGCTCTCCCACCCAAGATATACCCTGGTCTTTAGACGCTCTTCTTAGTACCCAGTCAATGGCTATGGCAAAGAGAATTGGAGAGAGCGAGCAACCTTGACGCACGCCAGTAACCACCTCAAACCAGTCACTGTAACCATCCTCTGTCCGTATGCAGCACTTGGAGTTTGCATAAATCTGTTTGATTGCCGAAATGACTTTCTGGGGCAGACCACACTCATGTATGATGCTCCAGAGCGACGGTCGATGAATGCTATCGAATGCTTTGGAGAAATCGATGAAGCTGACGGCGAGGGGCCTCTGGAATTCGTTGTACCTCTCAATGATGCGGCGTAACGTAAAGATCTGCTCTGCACAGAACGTTTTGGTCGGAACCCTGCCTGTTGTTCTCGCAGTTCCCGGTCTACCATGCCACGTATGCGGTTCAGGATCATCAGACAATAGACCTTCCCTGGTATGAGAGAAGTGTCACTCCCCTCCAGTTGTCACAATCGGCAAGGTTGCCCTTCTTGGGGATACAGACAACCGCTCCGTTTCTCCAATCTTCTGGGACTTCACCCGGGTCGTTGGCGGCTAAACTAGCAACCCCACCAAGGTTTCTTGGTGAGGAGGGTGACTTTGGACATCCTGCAGGACTAAAAACAAAACCTGTCAAAGGGCAAAGGAGCTCTTAAGAGTCAATGGCCATCCAAAATCACTGGGAGAGATGACCCCTTAGCCTTTGTCAAGGCAGAATTCTAGGAGAAGGAAAACTCTGATATAACACCTGTAACCCATCGGTTTGCAGTTCTACCAGAGACTACTCCACTTACTGTCTCTTTACTAAATGTCAGTGGTTGGGCTTCAGGTTAGCGACCTATTCCCGGAAAAACTCTCCTGCTACGAAAACAATTCATAGTGCATCAGATTTAAATTCCAAGCAGTCAGGAGAACGGTTGTCTCTAACCGGAGATTGTATGACGGGTGTCGGCGAAAGTCTCAATGAGGAAGCCGACATCCTGAGAACCAGAACTCTGTCTGCAAAAACAACCACACGTATTGGATATTGGAACATAAGAACTATGTACCAACCATCCAAACTTGCGCAAATGGAGGCCTACAAAATTAACATCCTGGGCCTCATCAAGGTCCGCTGGACTGACTCTGGGAAGTTTGTCCATGAAAACAAGACCATCCTGTTCTCAGGCCGTCAGAACGGGACTCACCGAGATGGAGTTGCAATCATCATTGACAGGGCTGCCAGTGGTGCCCTTGAGGAGTGGACTCCTATCAACGAACGCCTAATGACAGCAAGATACACCACATCACATGCAAAGGTCACCATAGCTCAGTGCTATGCTCCAACCAACGAACATAACGATGATGACAAGGACGCTTTCTACCAGCAACTACAAGATGTTGTAAACAAAACCCCACGTCATGACATCCTGATCATCATGGGAGACATGAACGCACAGATCGGGGGAAGCAGAGTTGGCTTTGAACATGTCCTTGGCCCCCATGCTTATGGAAACCGCACGGACAACGGGGACAGGTTTGTCCAGTTCTGTGCCATGAACAATATGAAAATCGGCTCGTCACTATTTGACCACAAGAACATCCACAAGGTCACATGGGCTTCGAACGACCACAGGACCAAGTCGCAAATAGATCACATTGCGATTGGCCCAAGTTGGAGAGCTCCTTGCCTGCAGGACGTCCGAGTCTACCGAGGCGCAGATGTCTGCAGTGACCACTATCTGTCTGTTACCAAACTTAAAATCAGACTTAGGAAGCAGACGAAGAGAGCACTCACTACAAGGCGTTTTGACACTACCAAGCTGAAGAACGGTGACACAGAAGCACAGTTCGAGGCTGCTTTGAGGAACATATTTGCTGTCCTTGAGGAGTCTGCACCAGGCTCGGTCAATTGATGGGAGGAAATAAAGGAGACCATGGAAGCTGCAGGGGAAGAAATCCTGGGCTACAGGAAGTCCCTCAGAGAAGCTTGGGTCAGCGACAACACCTGGCAGCTGATTAATGAAAGGAAAGCCCTACACCAGCAGAGGCATGCCACTACCCCAGAGGCCATCAAGGTATATCAGCAGTATATTGACAAGGACAAGGAGGTGAAACGCAGCGCCCAAAAGGACAAACGAATGTGGCTTGAGGAGGCGGAAGCAGCTGCGGCACGCAATGACATGCGCTCTGTCTACCAAATTGCCAAGAAAATCACCGGCAGCTCTAGAGCTAACTCAGGCCCGGTGAAAGCGAAAGATGGTACGCTGCTTTCCAAGGGTGAAGAAAAGTTAGTCAGATGGGCTGAACATTTCAAGGACAACCGACAGGAGCCACGTGTGCCAGCAGACCCTAAGGAACCTACTAGTTTGTTGCCTATCAATACTGATGACTTCACCGAGAAGGAAGTCCGCATGGCCATCAAAACCCTTAAGAATAACAAGTCACCAGGTATGGATGGCATTTCTGCTGAAATGCTGAAGTCAGGAGAGAGAGAGAGATACCGAAAATGGTTGGCGCCGCGGTCGGAATTTTACTTACCTCTATACTGACTCTGCATCTCCTCATGCATTGAGTACTTCCATGATTAGTGGTCTCTCCTGTCTCAGCACCACTCTCTCTCTCTCTCTCTCTCTCTCTCTCTCTCGCTACACACATATTTATATATACACATATATATATCTATATATATAAAGTTGTATTCCTGCCTCTTTGTTTGTTTGTTCAGGAACTCCTATGGTTTTGGAGATAGACCCCCATAACCATATATATTCTGAAACTACATTGCCCAGGGTACTTGGATAAATATATTTCATTTTAATCAAAGGGTTCCCCGGGTCACAAACCCCCGCTGAAAATGTTTTCCCTTCGATTTATATGAAATTTAAACCATAGGTAAATGCCTATTCACAAAAGTTTTGAATTGATATTTTGAAAAAAATTATTTACAAGACACAAAATAAGAATAAGATTTAATAATGTAATTTTGATTTGATATATTACAAAAAATAATGTTTTCCAATTTTTCATGCATTACATTTTATATTGAGTAATATTGAAATGCTGAGTTTTTCTCCATAAATTATATCACTGATTTAAAATCAATCATCATTTTCTTACCCCCAAAAATGTGTGAACGCAGCAAGGCGCGGGTAATTCGGCTAGTATGTATGTATATGTGTGTGTGAATATAGTGAATATATATATATATATATACACACACACACATGTAAACCATTGTTATATATATAACAATGTGCTACAACAACGAATTATGACCTGCTTATATTAAGGTATAATGCCTGGCCGAATTGAGAAAGTGAGTTAAATATCTGCTGTCTATGAGGAGTGGAGGAGATAAGAGAACGAAAGCGGGGGGATGGGGAGTAAGAGGACGAGGGGAGGGGGACAGCGTGTTACAAAAAATTATACATTCAGAAATGTGCATCCTTGTTTCTTGGCGTTACTGCAATTACTACTACCATTCAATGTTGACTACAAACAATCTGACAGATACGACATGGTTGGTCACTCGATATGCTAGAAGTAGCAGTGATATCTCCCTCAAGTTGAACCATCACCAATTGTTTCTACTTTTGGCACAAGGCCAACAATTACTCAGTGTATTACTGGTACTATATTTTATCGACCCCGTAAGGATGAAAGGCAAAGTTAACTTCGGCGGGATTTGAACTCAGAATGGCAAGGGTCGTAACTCAAAATATTGAATAATGCTATCTTAAATGACGGAATGCCTTTAATCATATAGGTCTCCATAGTCAGGATTGACTTGGGGCTAAATAACAGGAATTACAAGTCTGTCTTGATTTATAGTATATGTAGCTGAGTACTCCACTGTACGTTTAATGTAACTCTCAGGGAGATTCAACGTGGCAGTATATGTGCGTGTGTTTGAATTACATCTTATATAATAAGTGACTGTGTATTGCACAAACACGTGTACCCCTCTTAGTGTAATTCTCAGAATGATTCAGGGAAACACCGTGTATGGCAAGACTGGCCTTTTGAATTGAATTACCGTAAAAGTAGCTGAATATTCCACAGACACGTGTATCCTTAACGTAAATTGTCAAGAAGATACAGTGCGGCACTGAAATACATAGTTAACCCTTTGAATTGCGCGTACAGACTTCCAGACAGTTACCGTCCACCAAGTTTCACTCACAAAGCATGGGTCAACCTAAGGCTATTGATTGTGAATGATGCGTCACGGGCTAAATAACAACAGTCACAAGAAAGCCACCACGTGGTCGGCTAACCCGTGTTAGAAAGTTGCCATATTTCCTTCGAATCGCAGCCTTAAAAAATAAAGGAAGTGTCGGTTGTGGTGTGGGATATATTGTATAAGTCATGTTTACATGCTTAAAATATATTTTCTATTTTGTGTGTTTACATACAAATTTCTCGCAGATTCGGTAAAAAAATCTGTACCCGATTGAACAGATATGAATTTATAATACAGTTTACTTAATACTTCAGCTGTTTAGTGACCAATTTAATATATATTGTCCTAGATATACAAATTATTATTATCGTTCCTTTACGTTCTGAGTTCAAATCCCGCCAATGTTAGCTTTGCCTTCACCTTACACGGTCGAGAAAATAAAGTACCGGTATCACAAAGGTCAATTTATTTTTCCTTTACGTTCTGAATTCAATTCCCGCCGAGGTGAGCTTTACCTTTCATCCTTACGGGGTCGATAAAATAAAGGACCGTACTGGGTTGATTTAATCGACTTTCGCTTCTCCAAAAAAATTGTTGGCCTTGTGCCTAAAGTAGAAACCATTATTCTTTCTTTACGTCCTGAATTCAATTCCCGCCGAGGTGAGCTTGGTTAATAAAATTAAGTACCAGTAATGCACTGGAGTCGACTTTCCCCATTCTCTTTAGATTGCTGGCCTTGTGCCAAAAGTAGAAACAATCCTTATTCTTGGTACTGCTGCTGACAATAATCTTCTCCCGCATCTTAAAAAGATAGTGTTACAGCACCACCTCTCTCTCTCCCTCCCTCGAATTCTATTGTTGTTACTGCTGCTGTTCTTACTTCAACATCATCAACAATATCAACATCCACCATCAAAACAAGTACATTATTATTTTATTGCTATTGTTACGGCTGTTCCTGAGCTCCTATAACCTCGAGACCACCATAGTTCTGTTATCATTATCACCACGTCTACATCACTATCATCACCGCCACCATCACCTTTGTACACCACCATCACTGTCGTCACTATCTAATCACCCATTGCAACTACCACTACCATTACAGCTATCATCACTTCCATAACACCCAATGAAAATAAAAAAGATTTTTGTTTGATTTTGTCATATATAATCAGGGGCTGGGTGGTGGTGGGTGCCAAATTTGGTCAATTTAGTCGTAGTGATAAGCTTCGCTCTTTGCACTCTAAGATGGTTAGAAAACTTCGATATGCGATAAACATAACATGTACATAAATTGTAGTGTATATACAAATAGATGTGTGTTTTTGGTTAGTTTGATAATATAAGAGAGGACGAAGTATTTTAAATTGAAACTTCGTTCTCTTGTAATGTAAACAGTCTGTTACCTATACCGTGCGAAGAAACACTTTCTATGAGAATCACCCAGTAGTATTGAGTGCTAGTATAGGTCATTTAGTAATGTTTATTAATTATTGTATGAGGTACCAATATATATTAATATATATATATATCTTCGAAATGAGTATAATAAAATAAATAGGGATGGACTAAAGGTCCTGTCTTTTGTTTATTATTATTATAATATATATATATGCAGAGGTTATATTTAATTTGTTGGGATTCAACAAGCTTAAAAATGTTTTAACAGTTGAATTACCAGTTAGACATCTAAATCGGACCTTGGCATAGTTAGCAAAAATATCTTAGATAGAATCATACCGCAACTTAAAGAAATATCTTATTTAAAATTATGGAACGGGACTAATGAAGTTATTGACTGGTTTAAAGACATTAAATATAAGCATAACAATACATTCATTCAATTGGATATTGCTAATTATTACTCATCTATCACTCCTAATTTACTTAATAAAGCCCTTACATATGCATTTAAATATACTGATTTATCTAGCAATGAAATGCACATCATCTTAACTGCACGTAAAACCTTAATTAAATTTAGCAACCACCTTTGGACTAGAGCAGATAGGGATAACAATTTCGATATCACTATGGGGTCATCGGACTCGACGCAATTAACGGATCTTGTGGAGCTTTTTATTAACAATACTTTACATAGGAAATTACCAGAGATGACCGGTGGTTTATATCGTGACGATTGCTTATTGAAAATAATAATAATTGCGAAATAAATAGGAAAAGAAAAGAAATTATACAACTTTTTAATAACTTTAATCTTAAAGTAGAAGTAGAGAATAATTATAAAATAGTTAACTTTTTAGATGTAACTTTAAACCTTAACACTGGTCTTTATTATCCTTTTCATATTTAAACTATGTTAACTGTAATTCCAATCACCCGAGATCCGTTAAAAACACTATTGTAAATTCTGTGCAGCAACGTATTTCTAGAATTTCAGCGAATAAAAATACATTTGAAGATAAGGCACAATATTATAACGAAGCTTTAAGTAGAGCAGGCTATAATAATGAAATTAAATATATTGATAATAAGGATGTGCCAATTAACCATAACTATAATTATAATAGGAAACCTTGCACTAACTCGAAAATCAAAAGAATAGAACTAGAAATATATTATGGTTATTACACTTATTAATTTTAATTTTAATTTACTCCTTAAAACCTTTACTTTCTAATACTTATATTACCGCACTCTCCAGAAATTCTTTTATGAAAATATTTTGAAAAATTTTAAAAATTTCCTTCAAAAATTTCCCTGGAAATTTTTGTAAAACTTATGATTAAATTTTTGAAAGGTTCTTCTGAAAGATACGAAAAACCACTATTTTCATATCTTCCATTACCCCTACATCTTCCAATATTCTAAACATGTTTAATACTTATGTATTTTCTTATATATCCAACTATTTTTAATACGTATGTATTTTCATATATATCCAATCATTTATATTATTTATATATATGTGGAATAATTATGTCTTATATTTTAAGATGAATTTTTATAACTTCTTATAACTTTCGTAGTGACTTTTATCTATCCTTGGAGGCATTTGGGTTTTTAAAAAAATCCCTTTTAACTTCCTTCTTGTTTTTATAATCTCAATCTTTATAGTCGAAATTGTAAATTGTTTTAATATATACTCCTAATTAAATAATTTTTCCTTTCTAAACTCTCGTAAATCTTCATAAATATTTGATGTTTAAGATTTGACTATTAATAAACTCTGGCTAAATATAATTTTGCAAAATACATTCAAATAATTTATAACCTATAACATAAAATACCCATCTAAACCTATATAGTGTTAATACATCTTAATAAATTTTAAATACTTCTTTTGTAATATATCTTATTGTAATTAATTAAATTCTAATTAAATTTTAATTAAATTTCTGGTAAAATTTTTAACTAAATTATAACAATATTCTTTTGTAAAGGTTTTTTTTTAATCAATAATTTAATTTTTTAACTTGACCTTTATAAATAATATAAACACAACATAATGAATTATATTTACATTCTGACTACTCATCTATATAAATTTATTTCTTCGCCCCTCTTTCTCTTTCTTCTCTCTCCCTCTCTTTTTTTCAATACTTTTTTCTCTCTCCATCTCCATCTCAATATTTGTTCTTTCCTTCACTCTCTCTCAATATTATATCTTTTCTTTTTTTCTTCTATCTCTCTCTTTCTCTTTCTATTCTATTCTATCTCCCTCCCCTTCAATATATTTTTTCTCTCTATCTCTCTCAATTTTTTTCTCTCTTTCCCTTTTACATCTATCTTGTCTCTCTCTCTTTTACATCTATCTTGTCTCTCTCCCTTTTACATCTATCTATCTTGTCTCTCTCCCTTTTACATCTATCTTGTCTCTCTCCCTTTTACATCTATTTTCTTCCAACAGTTCCTTTTACATCTATCTTGTCTCTCTCCCTTTTACATCTATTTTCTTCCAACAGTTTAATTTAAATAAACCGTTGTTTTTTACAATTTTTCTGACACTCATTTACATACTCACTCACAACTTTGTATCACCCTCAATTATCTCCACTATCCAGCGAATTTCAACAGTTGCGGTTGTCTTTTTTCTGAGTATGTCAATATTTATTTAAAAAACAAATCTGTATTTTATCTGATGAAAGCGCACCATAATTTACCCTGGTCGCTCTTGAAATAGATATAAAATAATTATGGTTTTATAAATATAGTTTCCATTTATTAATATATTGTATATATATATATAGTGTATCCCCGGCATTCGCGGTCATTCGCGGGATTTCCCTTAGAACCTAACTAAGAATTATTCATGGAAACCATGGCATATTCGCGGGATCGTAAATATCTTCCGCGATTTTTTATTAATACTTATTTTTTCACACTTTTTAACACTAAATTATTAATAACAATATACCGTATTTGCCGGTCTATATTTTACGCTGTTTTGATGTTTATAAGCATTTTTATCGATGTCCAATATTCGCGGATGCTCTAGGAACGTAACCCCTGCGAATACCGGGGGACAACTGTGTGTGTATATATATATATATATAACAAATTAATCTTTGTCCTGTAGAAGCCTTTCTATATTAATTTGTTGTTTACACTCTACTAATGTATTGAGTACCTTACTGTGATCATCCACGATTTAACCCGGGACTAACACACACACACATAGATACATATACTATTGGATTGGGTCTCGAATAATCGTCCTCCCCCTCCCCGCTTATTAATTTTTTTTCAGATTTTTTCCACCCCCTCCCCAACTTGTTTATTAAATTTTGTTAATCTATCTCCGGCGAAATTTTATTTTAAGAGGTAGCATTCCTGCGACAATTAATTTTCTTTAAATATTAAATAAAAACATTATACATTACTACAAATCTCATACGTTATAAAATATATAGGATGAATTGGGTTCTAAATATTTACCGTATTTCCCGGCGTCAAAGACACTACTTTTTTCCTAAAATAAGTCTAAAAAAATCTACCATGCGTCCCGGAGGCCGAAGTTTATTTATTTATTTTATTTAATTTTGGTTGTCAACATAAAGGTGCGCCCTTGAGGATGAAGCGTCTTCGGCGCCGGGAAATACGGTAAACTAAATGACTGATTCCGTTTGTTTTTTTAAATCAACGGAGACACCCTAGAAAAATTACCGACTTTCCAACCATCTCCCCTCTTATTCCGACGCCCTCCCCACCCACTCCCATTATTTGGGACCCAAGAGAACACACACACATATATGGAGGAGAGGTGTTTGAAAAAATCTGAAAAATTAATGAGCGAGTGAGGACGATTATTCGAGACCCAATAGTATATGTATGTCTATATATGTATGTGTGTGTGTTAGTCCCGGGTTAAATCGGGGATAACTACAGTAAGGTACTCAATACGTTAATAGTGTAAACAATAAATTATATATATATATATGTGTGTGTGTGGTTAAAAAGTAATTGTGAAATACACCAGAAGTATATTTAAAGATTAAATTTTTTCTTTAATCTGACAATGAATAATTTTATAATCATTGCATTAAATATAACCGGTTTTAATTGGCATAATAATCTTATCAAGTATCAAATAGTAAATATTCTGTGAACAGTGTGAATGTATACAGTGCCGGATTTAGGACAAACGAGGCCCTGTGCTAGTTAAGTTACGAGGCCACTTATTCGTAAAAAAATTTGGGGGCAGGGAGATCTAATCACACTGATAAATTCGACAATGTATGTGAATTTTCTGTCAAAATATTTTCTTACATATATACGTTTTTAGTGTATTGACTATAGGGTTACCTACTCCAGTAAATACCACTACATGCCGACCACTAATTTAATTTGTTTAGAAGATGTAAAAGAAATGACGATGTAGTAATTGAAACATGACGAATACTTCGGAAAAGTGTATCAGTAACGATTTGCATTTATTGAAGTAGCTTGTTACAATTTTGGTAGTGAAACATACCTCCTGCCATGATGATGTGTAATCCTGAGGTATAGGATAGGATTAGAAAAAGTTTAGCATCTGTGTTTGGTGTGGTCAATTCTAGAGCCGTTGGTGAAAGAGAGAATACCTTTTGGCGTAACCATGCCTGGCCTTAAGGTCAGGCAGCCAAGAGGTGAAGAAGAGGTAGATTGTCCTTTGCTCCTTCTTTTATAATCTCTGAAACGGAAGTTCAAGGGGTATTCTAGAAATTCTACGGGAAGTAACTATGGCTACTTCCCTTTGTCTAGAGAGCGCTACACGTTCTTTATGAAGGTGTAGTGGTGAAGGTGGGAGTGGTGTTCAACAGGTCAAGATTCAATTGAATTTACTTGGTTAAAAATAGAAAATGCTCTTACCATTCTTAATAATGGTCCAGGTGGCATTTCTTATGAGTGTGTGTTTTGTGTTGATTAAATTGTGTATAAAACCAGTTTCTTACCAAGAAGTTCAATATATTAACCCACTTTATATAAATAAATAAATATATATATATA
Organism: Eledone cirrhosa; assembly: GCA_964016885.1. Taxonomy (NCBI): domain Eukaryota; kingdom Metazoa; phylum Mollusca; class Cephalopoda; order Octopoda; family Eledonidae; genus Eledone; species Eledone cirrhosa. Next base: position 145,832 of record CAXHJY010000210.1, on the reverse strand, counting down.
TAACCAAAGATTAATATGGTTCATTGATTACTCAATGAATACAGTTTTACAATAGATTAAAAGCACTCAACTGTAAAAATATTCCTGGAGTTTTAATATTATTCAAAATATTAACAAATGAAGATATTCACATAATCAAAATATATGCTTTATTTTATATTTATATATTTCGAAGTTAGTGGTTTTTTTTTCCAGTACGTCCTCGTCAGATAAAATATATGATTTGATATATGACATACCTCTATCTGACGAGGACGTACTGAATAAAAACAACACAGTACCTTCGAAATATATATAATGAAACATATATTTTGATTATGTGAATATCTTCATTTGTTAATATTTTGAATAATATATATATGTATATATATATATATATATATATATATATATATATATATATATAGAGAGAGAGAGAGAGAGAGAGATTTTACATATTTCCATACCCACTCTGCATATGCATTGAATACTCCCATGATTAGTGGTCGCCTCGGTTTCAACACCGCAGACTACACACACACACACACACACACACACACACATATATATATATATATATATATATATATATATATGCAAAAGTTTTATTTAAAATTGTTGGGTTACAACAAGTAAATATTTTATAACTGATATAAAGCACTCGACAACTTTTTGGAGTAGATATACGATATTAAACAAATGGAAACTATATTTATAAAACCATATTTATTTCATTATACATATTTCGGGGATACCATATTAAAAATATGGCATGCCTTCGTCAGATAAAATACAATATATAAACAGTTTTATAAATAATTTTGACGTACCATAAATATGAGCGACCATAAACCAACTTCCTACATAATGGTCGCTCATATTTATGGTACGTCAAAATTATTTATAAAATTGTTTATATATTGTATTTTATCTGACGAAGGCATGCCATATTTTTAATATGGTATCCCCGAAATATGTATAATGAAATAAATATGGTTTTATAAATATAATTTCCATTTGTTTAATATCGTATATATATATATATATATATATATATATATATATATATATATATATATATATATATATATATATATATATATATCCCAGTCACTGAAGAGGTCACAGAGTGTGTGACGAAAGAACTATGACTATATATAAACAACTATCTGGTTGTGGAACCAACCAACCAACGAACCAGAAATTTATAAATTTATAAATTTATTATAAATTTATTATAATAAATTGAAGTGAAAGCAACTGGTGCGTGTGTTTCTTATTGGCAACATGACCCTCCCAAAGTATAACAATATCGGTTTCAACACACGATTTCAGATAAAGAATCTTGCTAAACAAATTCAGAAACGAAATATATATATATAGATCTGGGACTTGTCTATTTCTTCTCACTTTCCGTTGCTTAAACCTTTTTGTTTGTTACCCTAACGTCCCCTTTATTTACGTGTCCCAACGACTTTTTTTAGCCGTTGTTCGCACCAACCTGAGGCATATGGCCCTTAAAGCGATGAAATGCCTGGGACGGTTGGAGGGTCACTGATGAAGGACTTACTTTTTCATATGCACCACCATTTGCAACGCGCAGCCATCATTATTATCATATTTACACACACACACACACACACACATATATATATATATATATATATATATATATATATATATATATATATATCTCCAAAATTAATATAAATCAAAATGAATTTAATCTAAATCAAACTTATGGGTGTCATGGAATATATACAGCGAAGATTAATCATATTATAAGGTATCTATTTTTGAAGTTTTAGTCAACTTTATTTAGTTACCTACCTAGCTATGTGTGGTTACACACTTGTAAAAATTATCCCCTGTGGTTGTTTCATATGTTTATTTATATGTTAATCAATTTCTAGTTATTATATATATATATATGCATATGCAGAGTGGGTATGGAAATATGTAAAATCTCTCTCTCTCTCTCTCTCTCTCTCTCTCTCTCTCTATATATATATATATATATATATATATATATATATATATATATATATATTATTCAAAATATTAACAAATGAAGATATTCACATAATCAAAATATATGTTTTATTATATATATTTCGAAAGTACTGTGTTTTTTTTTTTTTTCAGTACGTCCTCGTCAGATAGAGGTATGTCATATATCAAATCATATATTTTATCTGACGAGGACGTGCTGGAAAAAAAAAACACAGTAACTTCGAAATATATATATAATAAAGCATATATTTTGATTATCTGAATACCTTCATTTGTTAATATTTTGAATAATATTAAAACTCCAGGAATATAGTATATGTATATATATATATATATATATATATATATATATATATATATATATATATATATATATATATACACACACACACATACATACACACACAATGAATTACAATAATAATTCTATTTATCAAAGCACGTCCTAGTAAATAACAAAATCCATAAACAAGGCTGCGTAACTGTTATAAATATTTACAATTGTTCTTTTACTCCTATCCATCGAACTTAACAGACCAGCTTAATGCAATCAACTTATATCACATACTGTATATTAGCACGGGTAATATATCTATCGGTATGTCAATATCTACCGTAATAACTGTGCACATGACTGGTATCTGCTCGGTGTGTTTCCACATCACAACTCTCCAATCACATTATTTTCATATTCGTGGTTAAAGTTACTCATCACAGGTGTGTTATGGTACGATATATATATATATTTTTTAAATAATTAATTCAGTTCAGCTTCACCTTTTAGCTACTCTATATTTAGCATTACTCTATATTTACTATTATATTTTCATGGCTTTATCTAACATAAATCGAACTATGAGATATTGATGTTCTTTATTTTGAGAATAATATCTAATATCAGTATGAGTGGCCAGTCGTGGACGGTTTGAATAGAAAGAGGTGAGAGAATTCTGACCTTATATGGCCGTTTTAAATGCTAAAAGCTTTAAATACCAAAATTGATAAAAGAAGTAAAAACACAACACCCCTCTCTGCCACTAACAATGTTATTTACACATACAGGATGATACCTTGACTCAAAAATGTTGATTTGTTATCCATGAAATACTAGGGTTTACTTTTATAAAATGGAAAATTCCAGATTTTGTGTCCAAACAGCATTTCAGTGTATAAATGTTGGTGATATATCTCATTACACTGTGACTGCACTAATTACATCTAGTTTACAATTATGTAAACAAGCAGGATGCCATCGAAATGCATATAATAGCCTTTGTATTATAAATATAATTGTTTCTACATTTGGCACAAGGTCAGCAATTTAACAGTACATTACTGGTACTTTATATTATCGACCCCGTAAGGATGAAAGGCAAAGTTAACCTCGGTGGGATTTGAACTCGGTGAAGTAACACATATTGCTGTTTATTTCATTATCATACGGTTTTCCTAACACATTACTTATATATATATATATATATATATATATATATATATATATATATATATATATAAGGCAAAGTTAACCTCGGCTCGATTTGTTTGCAATTATGCAAACAGCCTCTTCAAAGCCATGTCAGTAGAATGACCCCGACATTCTTGCTCTTGTGTTGGCATGTGAACAGAACTGCAGACACTAATGTTTCTGGGTGATTACCCTTCATCAGTACAGTATACTGCACCCCCCCCCCCTCTCTCTCTCTCTATATATATATATATATATATATATATCCCTTTTGATATCAAACTGCTTGAAAATGCCCATGAGGCTATGATGCAAAACCTATTTTAAATTAGTTATAACTCATGCACTCACTAACAAGTCAAGTTTCCTTGATGCAATGTACAGTACTCTTTCCATTTGTCTCGATCTAGCCTTATCACTCCCAGATCTGTTAAATTTCCTTCCGTGTCAACATATAGCATATCCAGATATGTTGTTGCAGGACAACCTCTACTTCTATGACCCTGTGCACGCTTCCATAAAAGGTCACGGCTGACACACTCGTTTTTTTGCTCTGTAACAATGTCCCGCAAAACACATCCTTCTTAGACAAACAATATCCGAGGCAGAAGGACTATCCAGGTAGAGTTCTCCATTTGTGACTCTGTCGTCAAGATATGTTGAAAGCGTGTCTCAGGAGTCTCGTGTAACATACATTAGTCTTTTTATGAGGGTTTTATTAAGTGTCTATGCTTCTAACCCGAAGAGTAACACAAACTTTCAACTGTAGCTTTGAAGAACATACGCTTTAGTCTCCTTGCCATGTTTTAAGGCTTTTCTGATGTTGGTTCCTTTTTCCGTGGATGAGCTCCATGCTCCGAGATATTTGAAATCAGAAACTTCAAATTAGTTATATGATCTAAAAACCTTCATGATTTCATGTAAAAACCTTTAAGTTCCAAACACCAGCTTGATAATGTTAAAGTTAGTTGTTTTACTTAATCCCACCAAAATCTTAGTTATTTTTATGATTAATTACTCTTATATATATATATATAGAGAGAGAAAATAAAAACCCGAACTAAATAAACCTTAACATACATTTGCGCTGACAAGACAACAGAACAAATACCAATAAATAGGGAAAATATGTTCATTCAAAAATATTCCTACTAACAGAATCATTTTCCTACACACACACACAAAATATATATTCTCTTCATCTTAACATGCTAACCATACTCCCACACACACATAACACCCCGCCCCCACACAACTCCCTCCCCCATTTCTACTAATAGAATCACTTTCCTACACACACAATATATATATATTCTCTCCATCTTAACATACTCCCCACACACACAACTCCCTCCCCTATTTCTACCAATAGAATCATCTTCCTATATATACACACACACACAAACAAATAAACATACATCTGAACTCTGACACCCCAGCGGGTGTCAGAGTTCAGATTTTCTATTGAATTAAAGAAAGTAGACTTATGTATGTTTATTTGTTTGTGTGTGTGTGTGTATATATAGGAAGATGATTCTATGATTCACTGAACCAGAACAATTCTCCCATCCCATTTCTCTTGACCATTCTTTTGCTTGTCATAAAATTCTCTAAAAGGCTACAAAATAAATTCTCAAATACGGGCGCGGAACTTGTTCACGTGACAGCCATAATTTCATTTATAACCAATCAAATTACATTTTTAAAAAAAAGCCTTCGTGAGCGCCCCACCCCCTTTTTTTTAAGCAAAAAGAAATTCAAACACTCATATATGAAAACACAACCTGAGCCCCCCCCCCCCCCCCCCTGCTTGAAAAACTTTGCAACGCGAACTGGCGCGAAATTTATTATACTTATTGACCAACCAATCAAATTACTTCTCTAAAAACCTGGCATTTCGAGCCACTTTTTCCATATAAAACAAGTAACATTCAGAGACCAACCAGATGTGAGAAAAAACACAGACCCTCCATCTCAACTCTACTTTTGAAAAGCAGAAGAACTGCGAAACCGGTAAAGGAACCAAATAAATATATATATATTTTTTAAAATAAGACTCCAGTTGCATTTTCGATTTCATCTTTTTTTCTTTATACTTTCACTCGTGTAGGACACCTCGGTTATTTTTCATTTTGTAAAAAAACCTCACTTTCTAATATATATCTATATATATAAATTTGAGGATGTGTGTGTTAAGGTTTGTAACGTATGCACGTCCATAATTTCCAACGGATTCTATTCAAAGTCGGGACAATTATTGCTTTTTGTCAGGAAAAGGTCATGAGGCAAAAAAATTTTCAAATCCATCAACAATAAGGGCAAAAATCGATCATGATCATTCCCCCTCTCTATAATTTAACTGCTTTGCTCTCTCTGTCGCTCTTCACTCCCTATATGACAACACTGTAGAGAGGAACAGTGTGTATGATCAAATGGAGCGTTCCGTATATTCCCTCTCTCTCTAATTTAACTGCTTTACTCTCTCTGTCGCTCTTCACTCCCTATATGACAACACTGCAGTGGAGCGTTCCGTATTGACATACGGCTTATCTGGGGCATTTTTTATCGGCTTATTGCAAATAACAACCCGCAAAATAACACTTCATATAACAGATTAATGCTATAGACATATGAATCGGAATGTAACCCGTGAACTTTTTCCTGGACAAAATTATTCGAACAGACATGACCTCATTGCCAGAGTGTTCGGACTGAAACTGGCTAAACTCATGGCTTTAATCCAAAAGGTCAGGTATTTGGGGCTGTAAAATGTGACATGTTCACCGTCGAATGGAAAAAACGAGGGCTGCCACATGCTCACATTTTGATTTGGTTAGCTGATAAAATCAATTCAAATGCCATAGACAGCTTCATTTCGGTTGAAATCCCTAACCCAGCAACTGACCAGGAATTACATGACATCGTCAAAGGTAACATGGTCCGTGTGCGTTGGGTCCTAATGAGCATCACACGTGTCTAAAAGGGGGGTCGTGCAGTAAGGGATATGCAAAAAAATTTGTTGACCAGACTCAGACTGGTGGCGACGGGTACCCCCTGTACAGGCGGGGACGGCTCGAGAACGGTGACTTCACAACAGTAAAGGGAGGTCAAGTCGACAATAGATGGGTGGTCCATTACTGCCCGCCTATCTTGAAGATGTTCAACGCCCACATCAACGTTGAGTTTTGCAACTCCGTCAAGTCGATAAAATACATATGCAAATATGTAAATAAGGGCTCTGATGCCGCAATGTTCGCATTTCAAGCTGAAAATAGCAGGGACGAGGTCACAGAATACCTGGCGGGGCGGTACATCAGTAGCAATGAAGCTTTTTGGCGCCTATTTGGTTTACTCCTACACCAACGGCACTCCGCCATCGTACAGCTTGCGGTACATTTGGAAAATGGGCAAAGACTTTACTTTACGGACCAAACCGCCAATCCGAAAGAGACCACTCTGACAGGTTTCTTCAAACTTTACCAGTTCGATACATTTGCGCAAACAATTGTGTACCCCCAGGGTCCATGCTACTTTATATGGTCGAAAAACACTTGGGTGCGAAGAAGTCAGGTCAGGCTGTTGAAAGACATCCTGGTGTAAAATTTGACAGCTGTCCTGGAAGGGTTTACACTGTGCCCCCAAGTCAGCATGAGTGCTTTCATCTCCGCTTTCTTCTGCATGAAGTTGTAGGCCCACAAAGTTTTCAGGACCTCAAAACTGTTGATGGATAAATATGTGATAGGTACCGGGAAGCCTGCTTTAAGCGAGGTCTTTTGGAAGATGATTCGCAATGGATTCCACTTTAGCAGAGGGTGCTTTGTTGAAATCACCTAAAGGTCTACGGGAACTCTTTGCCATTTTGCTTCAAAAGCGTGAATTGGGTGACCCCCCCCCCCTCCCCCAATAAAAAAATGGACCTCCACCCCCCAAATAAAAAACGGATCCTCCCTAAATAACAGATCACCCCCTCATAAAAACCAGACCCTTCTCCCCTCCAAATAAAAAACGGATCCCCCCCAAATAAAAAACCGAGCCCCACAAATATAAAACGGACCTCCACCAATAAAAAACGGATACACCCCCCAAATAAAAAAATGCCCCCCTCACCCCAATAAAAATCGGACCCGATCCAATAAAAAACGGACACGCCCCAATAAAAAACGGTTTCCAAATAAAAAACGCGCCCCTCCCCCAAAATAATCCCCCCCTCCCCCAAAATAATCCCCCCCTCCCCCAAAATAATCCCCCCCAATAAAAAACGGACCCCATCCCAATATAAACCGGACCCCCAAATAAAAAACGGATTCCAAATACCCCCCCCCTCCAATAAAAAACGTTCCTGGGGGTACCGGAAAAACTTTTGTAACGAAATTGATTCTCGCTAAGATTCGTCAGGAGAAAAAAGTTGCGTTGTCCGTTGCATCGTCCGGGATCGCTGCTACTTTGCTGCCGGGAGGCAGGACAGCACATTCAACCTTTAAACTCCCTTTGGATTTAGTAAAAACTGAGACACCAACATGCAATATCAGCAAGAGTTCACACAAAGCTCTGGTTCTCAAAAGATGTTGCCTCATTGTTTTGGATGAGTGCACAATGGCACACAAGGGTGCCCTTGAGGCATTGGACATGGCCCGGAAAGACATTAGGGATTCTACGGCTCCTATGGGTGGCGTAACCCTTCTTGTTTTCGTGAGTTGTGTGCTCACAAAAACATGATAGTGTAGGTTATTAAACAAACCAATTGGAAATTTGTAATAAATTGAAGTGAAAATCAACAGGTGTATGTGTTTTTATTGGCAGCATGATCCTCCCAAAGTATATATATATCCACCATCATCATCATCACCACCACAACCACTACCACCACTACTACCACTTCAGCTGTAGAAATGAGATGATAGGGACTGGGGTCCCTATCATTCCACTGCAAAGTGGTCGTGGAGGTGCCACGGCAAAAAAGCACCCAACACTCACTGTAAATGAGGTTGATGTTAGGAAGGGCATCCAGCTGTAGAAATCAAGCCAGAATCAGTTCCCGTCCCACCCTTGCAAGCAGGGAAAAGCGGACGTAAAATGAAATGATGATGATGATGATGATATATATATATATAAAATTCAAATTAAAAGATATGTATATTGAAAGAGAGAGAGAAAAAGAACCATATATCTCTTGAGAATAGACAATATATTCTTTCTCTTTATTTGAATTATTATAGCTCTAGACAAACGTCCATTGAGCTTTTTTATTGAGAAGCACAAATATCAAGCATATTTGATATGTTTTGAATCCTTAAATTTGTATATGTGTGTGTGTTTGTGTGTTCAGTAAAAGTTGTTTTGGTGAAAAATAGGAGTAAGCAGGAGAAAGCTTTCTACATTCATAGTGTGTAGTTACGATGAGGATTCAGTCATCAACATCATCATCATTTTACGTCCACTTTTCCCTGCTTGCAAGGATTGGACGGGAACTGATGCTGGCTTGATTTCTACAGCTGGATGACCTTCCTAACACCAACCTCATTTACAGTGAGTGCTGGGTGCTTTTTTGCCGTGGCACCTCCACGACCACTTTGCAGTGGAATGATATGGGCCCCAGTCCCTATCATCTGATTTCTACAGCTGAGTAAACTGGAGCAATGTGAAATAAAGTGTCTTGCTCAAGGAAACAACACATCACCCGGTCTGAGAATAATATAAAAAAGTGTGTATAAATATGAATGTATGCATATATATATATATGTATAAACAAGAAGTCAACAGGTTAAGATTAATTTCATTTATTCATGTTCACTGTTATATATATTTCGGTGATAAACATTATTCAACAGCTATGACTTCATCAGACAGCTAGAACTTCATCAGAAAAACAGAAAACCATAATGATGGAACAAAGTTTATCTCTGTCATTTTGATCTTTTGATATGCCCAGTCCCGAAGTATGAATAAACTAAGTTAATTTTAACCTGTTGACTTACACTTCTTGATTTTAAATTACTTGTGAGTAAACAGACCCACCTATGCACTTCGTTGAGTGTTCTATCCTGCATACTGAAGTGTCGGTAACCAACCAACACATACTCAAATTTATATATACAGCATAATAATGATGAGGTGAGAGAGTTTCAATATCAATGGAAGATCTAGCTATATAGTTACATAATAACAATATTACACAATATTATGTAGGCTTCAGGCTGGAAAAGATGATTTTATTGGAGATAATACATCCCTAGATCTGCTTGATATTCCTAAAATATGAGAGAAAGAGAGAGAGAGAGAGAGAGAGAGAGAGAGAGAGAGAGAGAGAGAGTAGTGTATACAAAATTAAAAACATTATATTTATTAATACATAGCATTTGCTGAATTCAAGACCGAATTGTCTTACAGCCAAAATATTCATTATATATTTTACATATGTTCATACAAATAAAATAGTATGTAACTGTATTTATTAGAATGTTGATTTAGGCAATATGCCATTGTCTGTAACAGGCTGTATGTATATGTATGTATGTCTGTGTGTGTGATACACCTGTATATAATTTTATATATATTAATACATATGAGTATATACATACATACACAAAATATATGCACATACATATATACGTAGATAGATAGAAAAGTTGGAGGTGAGACGAAATGGGGTAATGCATATTTGTGCAAATGGAGTTCTCCATAATATCTCGAACTAAATCTGACATCAGCAGAATGAAACCAAACTTTAACAAGATAACAAAGATATGATATGATACTGTTTGTTTCCCAGTTATCATAAGATGCAGCAAAACAGTGAAATAAATCTTCGACTATAACCAAACCAAGATACAATACATATTCTGATACTTATTCTCTCATGTAATTAACAACAAACAGAAAGAAATTGCACTTTTACATCAAAGTTGGTGAATGTTGAATTTTTTTTATTGTAAAATTTTTTTATTGAAATCAACAGCTCCAGATGTGAACTTTGATTTCTCAAACATTCAGATTTGTAATGTCGCACTACAAGGGATCTATTCACTGTATTCTCCCCTCCACCATAGTGTCTTACCCATTGGCATGGTGTTCTGTTAGAGCTCCAATTTCTGATCTTACTTTTCAATGTCCCTTTACTAAACTTTAACCCTTTAGTATTTACATTATACTATATTTACTATTATATTTTCATGGTAAAGGCTTTACCTCACATAATATCAAATCTATGAGATTTTGATATTATTTATTTTGAGAATACCTTAGCATCAGTATGAACGGCCGGTTTCAGCCGGTTTGGACAGAAAGAGGTGAGAGAATACTGGTTGGATACGGCCAGTTTAACCCTTTAGCATTTAAACCGGCCGTATCCGGCCTGAATTCTTTCACCTCTTTCTTTTGAAACTGGTTGTAACTGGCTGCTCATACTTATGTTAAGGTATTGTTCTTAAAATAAATAATTGTTTCTACTTTTGGCACAAGGCCAGCAATTTCCCAGTACATTACTGGTACTTTATTTTATCGACCCCGTAAGGATGAATGGCAAAGTTGACCTCGGTGGGATTTGAACTCAGAATGGAAAGGGCCATTAAAATAAATAATATCAAAATCTTGTAGATTTGATATTATGTGAGATAATTATATGAAATAAAGGTTTATCTTGAAAATACAATAGTAAATATAGAGTAATATAAATGCTAAAGGGTTAAGTAATTACTCAAAAACATCAATGTAACTGAGCCACGACCATTTTTTTCCCCTCAGGAATTACCAGTGCATCTCCAAATAATTGTGCATCTTTTAAGGAGCTAGTCTCTTATTTAAATTCTCATTGTACCTGTAATGTTGTGACAACCTACGTCAGGTTAACGTTAAACTTATTTCGAAGTCCCATGTCCAGACAACATTGCTCAAATGATTTAGAGACCCAGGCCTGCATAAATGTTCATTCTACCTGCTACTTTCTTTGATTCAGTCTTGCTCATTTCTTCAATGAGCAACATCCAATCCTTTCTCACAACAGGGAGATGGATGAAGCTGTACTATGGTAGAGGAACTAGGTTTGTCAATTTCATGATAAATTGACTTGTAGTGTTTAGAGCAATCTACTGTCTAAATATATCTTTTATACACACATACTGATATATATGTATATATATATATATGCAACTCTCTTATGTACAAATCTGATCAATATTCAAAACTTCACTTACTTTCTGTGTTGATTCTCTGTTAGTGTTGGCTTACTCAGTCTGGATGAGCTTCACATTTGAAGCACATTCAGTGTCATTGGAAAATTGACGTATCATTGTGGCAAACCTCATGACTGAGGCTTTTCATGTTGCCTAAATGCAGGTCAGTTGCCATACTGAGTAGAATTTAATATCTCATCAACTCATGATTGATGGAAACAGATCTGATGGTTTTATGCTTTGTGACTGGGTTTTTATTTTGTGTTTCTCCTTTGTTCTATCCTACACTATCTTCTTTTTGTGTGTTGAGAAAACATGTTTTCAGATAAGAAATCTTGCAAAACAAATTCAAAAATGAAGTATTATTATATATATATATATTTATAATCTATATATATAAAACAGAGGATATCTGTCTGTCTGTCTGTATAAATCTCTAAAACTCGAGAAGTAACTGACCGATTTTTTCAAACTTTACACATGCGTTACTTATATTTCTTGAAGTGTAATGGGCTAAAAAAATGTTAACGTTTTCTGCCCTAGGCGAAAAACCGCATCTTTTAGGCTTTTTTTTAAGATAATCCAGCCGATTTCCTTGAAATTTGCAGCACACATTAGTTAGTCCCCTCTCATTGCTGTGGACAAAAAAAAATTCAGATTCCATTAATGGTTTCTAGGGAATTTGCGAATTAGCATTGGGCCATTTTCATTTTCTATATATATGCTACTTAAATATTCTAAGTAGCGTATAATATTTTGTTAAAAATTTGGTTTATTTAACAGAGGATACAACACGTACTTTTAAGCAGGACCATTTTCGGAGGATTGAGGAAATGAGAAGAACCTTGTAATTTTTGTCGGCGCCCTGTTGACGCTTCGTGCTTTCATCACATGCAAATCCAAGCCTTGTGTACGTTGCCGTGTTATTGACACCGTAAAACTCACATCTGTGTTACTTCTACTAAGACCCCTTTTGTTGCACCTACACCGTAGTATGAACGCCCTGCTAATTCCGCAGTGACCCCTTTTGTCGCACCTTTGTTGCTGTGAAAACGCAGTGCAACCAGTGCTGCCCAGCGTTTGTGCTAATTGCACTATGACACTCTTCTGCTGCAGCTGCGTTGCCACGGTGATTTCATCATCTCAATATCCCTACTTAAATGTACATCCCTACTTGGTTTTCACACAATTGACTACATTGGTCCTTCAGATGATCTCTGTCCAGATGACTGGGTGTGAATCTATAAAACTCAAAAAGAACTTAACCGATTTTCTCCAAATGGAAGAAAAATCATACTCTAAAATTTAGTACGCTTAAAGAGTATTTAGCTGATTTTCTTCAGATTTTGCACATGCATGCAGATGTTTCACGATTTATGAGGGGAGGGGGGGGGGGGCAATTTTAACGTCTGCTTTCTTTCCCTGTTAGCAAGAGTTGGATGGGTTCATATAGACCAAGTCTGTGCTGAATCGGTGCCTCTGATCTCCCAGGCAGGCCAGGGACCTGTGCGCTTATGTATGGTTTCATGTTCCATCGAGTGCTCGTGTGAGGTTGTCATGCCTTTCACACACCTGATAGTCCTCCCAACCTGTCGAGCAAGATTTCTATGACTGTATGCCCTTTCTACTATTACCAACCACTTCTCAGCATGTACTGGGTGCGTTTATCGTGTAAATCACCAACAGTAGGGAGGTTGTCATACTCCCAACCTTTTGTTTGGCTGGATGGCCTTCCTATCACCAACCACTTTACAGTTTAATAAAATTGCTCTGAGCACCTTCATATTGTCATTATTGAATACACATTAGTCTAATTATTCAATAAAAAATCTTTCTTTGAAAAAATTTTTGAAAGAAAAGTTCCTCTGACAAAATAAAAAGAGAAGAGGTTGGATGAAAAAGAAAAGAAAAAAAATTGAAATTTTTAGAATTTTTTTCCCCCCTGCAGAATCGTATTCTGTAAAGTTTAAAACATAATGGCAAATAAAAAAAAAGTTTTTTAAATAAATCAAAAGTAGAAGAAATGTTATGATAAAAAGTTGTTCGAAAAAATTAAATTTTTGGAAAAAAATTTGTTTGTAGAATTGTAATCTCCTCTGTCATGTAAAACTCTGAATATCATCATCATCATCGTTTAACGTCCATCTCCCACACTAGCATAGGTTGGACCTCCAAACCTGTCTGGCAAGATTTCTATGACTGTATGCCCTTCCTATTACCAACCTTTTCTCAGCATGTACTGGGTGCGTTTATCATGTAAATCACCAACACTAGGGAGGTTGTCATACTCCCAACCTTTTGTTTGGCAAGATTTCTATGGCTGGATGGCCTTCCTATCACCAACCACTTTACAGTTTAATAAAATTGCTCTGAAAATATTCTGTCATAAATGTAGCACCTTCATATTGTCATTATTGAATACATATGAGTGTAATTATTCAATAAAAAATCTTTCTTTGAAAAATTTTTTAAAAGAAAAAGTACCTCTGGCAAAATAAAAAGAGAAGAGGTTGGATGAAAAAGAAAAGAAAAAAATTGAAACTTTCAGTATTTTTCGTATTCTGTAAAGTTTAAAACATAATGGCAAATTAAAAAAAGTTTTGAAAATAAATCAAAAGTAGAAGAAATGTTATGATAAAAAATTGTTCGAAAAAATTAAATTTTTGGAAAAAAATTTGTTTGTAGAATTGTAATCTCCTGTGTCATGTAAAAATCTGAATATCATCATCATCACCATCATAATCGTTTAACGTCCATCTCCCACACTAGCATAGGTTAGACGGGTTTGTCCCATTTAGAAGCAAGTTGGGTCGGGTGACCGTGTCTCGCTCATATAGGACTGTTTCTGGCCGGTTTTCTATGGCCAGAAACAGTCCTATATGAGTGAGACATGGTCACTCGAATATATATATATCATCATCACTGTTTTACGTCCGTTCTGCCATGCTAGCATGGGTTAGATGGGTTGTCCTGTTGTGGGTAGTGTCCGGTCAGCTGACTGTGCCTTGCTCATACTGGAACTGATTTTGGCTTGATTTCTACAGCTGGATGCCCTTCCTAACACCAACCTCATTTACAGTGAGTGCTGGGTGCTTTTTTGCCGTGGTGCCTACACGACCACTTTGCCGTCGGAGAGGGTGGGGGCATATTGTCTATATGCTTCAGCTTCGGCTTGTACCTGTGTGAAGTCGGGTCTTCTGTATTACTGCGTAACGCCAGAGGTCTCGGTCCTGTGTCATCGCCTTTTATGCAGCTGTTATCCTTCATACGCATCACATGTCCATACCAACGCAACCGCCTCTCCTGCATACAGCATTTGATTCCTCTTATGCTCAGTCTCTCTCTCAATTCATTTATGCTTTGCCGTTCGCGTATATTACTATTACACATCCATCGGAGCATGCAGGCTTCGTTTCTTTCTAATCTACACAAGTCTTCCACAGTCAGCGCCCAGGTTTCACTACCATGTAACATTGCTGTTCGTATACACGCATCATACAGTCTGCCTTTCATTTTGAGGGAAAAGCCTTTTGCAGCTAGCAGTGGCAGTAGCTCCCTGAACTTCTTCCATCCCGTTCTTACCCTAGTTATTGTACTTTCCGAACACCCACCTCCGCTGCTAATCCGGTCACCTAGGTAGCAAAAGCTGTCTACTGTTTCTACAGAGCCTTCCCACAGTTTGGTGGTACTTGTTTCCTGTGCTCGTCTGCTGCTTGTTGTCCCAGCGCAGCTGCTACATGTGAAGCTTACATTCTTAGTTAAGCTTCCTAAGATCCCACTAAATCTCTTGTGTACCCATTGTTTGCATTTGGGGCAGAAGATGGAGTTCCTACCTACACCTTTCCTGCATAATGAGCAAGGCCACTTGCCTGAGGGGATCTGGGTTCTGTTTTCTCATCTACTTATGAGGACCTTAGTCTTTATCAGGTTGACTTTGAGACCCTTTCTTTCTAGTCCCTGCTTCCATGATTGGAATTTCTTTTCTAGTTCTACCATAGATTCAGCTATAAGTGCGAGATCATCCGCATACAGGAGTTCCCATGGGCATCCAGTCTTAAACTCCTCCATTATTGCCTGCAGGACTATGATGAACAGGAGAGGGCTAAGAACAGAGCCCTGGTGGACACCGATCTGTATGCTAAATTCCTCGCTATAGTTATTGTTAATCCTAACTTTGTTGACTGCTCCCTTATACATGGCTTGTACAGCTTTCACAAGCCATTCATCTACTCCTAGTTTTCTAAGGACCCACCAAATTATAGCATGGGGGACTCTGTTGAAGGCTTTTTTCCAGATCGACGAATGCCAGGTAGAGCGGCTTACTTTTAGCTAGGTACTTTTCCTGTAACTGCCTCACAAGGAAGAGGGCATCAGTGGTGCCTTTTCCTGGCACAAACCCAAATTGCATCTCGTCTAGTTTTACTTGGTCCCTAATCAACTGTGTTATAACTCTTTCTGTTACTTCATGACCTGGTCCATCAGCTATATATGTGTGTATATAGCTGATGGACCAGGTCATGAAAGTAACAGAAAGAGTTATAACACAGTTGATTAGGGATCATATGTGTGTATATATATATATATATATACACACACATATAATATGTATATATAAGAAAGTTACAGCCAGTTAATTGTTACACTTATTCTGAACTTCTGCCTGATAAAAGATACCACTATAGCCTGAGGTGTTTGAGACTTACTAATTTTGATAACAATAGCTGTTTGATTATAATAAGCAGCTTCCACTGTACTTCAATAGATAAACCAAGACTTCCTAACAAAGACAAAAATTTCATGATCAAACCACCCAACTCCCACAGATGTCTTAATCCTTTTGATAGCTGCCCCCCAAACCACCTCTGGTTCTATGAAACAAAACCACCCATTGAAAAGGGTTCCTATATAAATTAAAATCTTCCAACATAATTTTTATAAAAGAACTTTTTGTTATTACAAATACCATCTTAATAATTAATAATTAATAATTTTATTAAAACCCTCCATAGTCTTCATTAATTAATTCAAATACAATGTATTTATTTCCATAGAAATATGATAATGAAAGAGCTAAATGTTATAGATTGAAAAATATTTCTCCAGTAAATTACGATATTTTCAGTATCTTGTAGCTTGTTTTCTTCATCTAAAATTGTGATTCAGTTTTTCCTCAGATTATATCATCATCATCATTGTCTAGCGTCCATTTTTGTTAGACAGGTCATCCATGTTGGGAGACAAGTCTGACGAGGAATTTGGCCGTGTATTTTACAGCTGGATCCCCTTCCTAACACCAACCATATTTACAGTGTATATATTTTACACTAGCAGTAAAGCCCGGCGTTGCTCGGGGTCGCTCAGTAGCTGTGTTAAAGTTACAATGTTAAGTTTCTTTTTTGGCTTAAAAACTGTAGTGTCTACTGTGCAGACTTGCATGTGGTGTTTTTGATTAATATTCCCTCAACCAACAATATGCCTTATGAAGTTAAGAAAACATAACGATAACCCCAATGTTATAACAAAAGAGGATGCTGGGGATAAAAACTGCACTGGTTATTTATTAACAAAGATCGAAAATGTAAACACTGCAACGCAGAGAAAAACATTAGCGTAACCAAATTATCAGTTACGTCTGTCTGCACGCCTATATCACCTCTCTGCACGACTGTCTGTCTGCACGCGTATATCACCTCTCTGCACGACTGTCTGTCTGCACGCCTATATCACCTCTCTGCACGATTGTCTGTCTGCACGACTGTCTGTCTGCACGACTGTCTGTCTGCACGCCTAACGAAATTTACAGATACATATATTTTAAGTAACCTTATATAATTTTTGCTTTTTTTTACGATATATTTGCTTGTTTTACGTAGTCTTTAAATAGACTTGTTTTCAAGTAAAAATATTGTTTTAAAAGGCTTTTAAATGGAAATGAAGCAAAACGGAAGCTTAGTGTTCGAACTGATGAATTTTGCAGGTCAATATTTTGCTGGCTCGACAACTGTTCGTGTATTGTGTTAATGTCATTTTAAACGCTGAGAAAGCCAGCGTAATTTTTTACGTAAGACGCTCAATGTAAACAGAACAAAGGGAAATAACTCGTCACTTACGCTCAAAAATCGATACATTAGATTCGATTTCGTCACATAGGGTGGGTCAATTTGAAATATTTTTTTCCCGATGTCTTCGCTAGGGCTCAATGTACAAGTATAGCAGTTTCGGTGCAATTCCGTCAGAGATTCTAAGAGGAGATGTGTGCCAAAAATCGATAGACAGACAGACAACCACAGCTTTATATATATAGATTAATTTAAAATTGTGTCTACATGGTAGAATAGGCATTTTATAGATACTATAATAGTTTATCTTATCTATCTAAACCTAGCTTAACCCTTTAGCTTTTAAACCGGCTGTATCTGGCCAGAATTCTCTCACCTCTTTTTGTTCAAACTGGCCATAATTGACCACTCATACCAAAATAAATAATATCAAAATCTCATAGATTCAATATTATGTGAGATATTATATGAGATAAAGCCTTTACGGTGAAAATATAATAGTATATACAGAGTAATGTAAATGCTAAAGGGTTAAATCTAAAATAAATTTTTAGAGATATATATTTTGAATTTGAAGTGGACAGAGACAACTGTAGTTTTCTCATTCTAAATTTGATATGATTTTTTTTTCTCAGTCATAATTTATCAGTTTGTTTTATATTTTCCATTAAAATATTTCCATCATATAATCTAAACACAGTTAAACTCTGCTTAGTTCTATCCCATTAAGCACTGATTCCCTATAGCACTTTTTTACTTAGAGACAATATCATAATTGGGATAGCACTACAGTATTATAGTTGTTATATTAATATGTAAGAAATCCTGATTCACAATCCTGCATATTCTCACAATATCTGAACTGTTTGTTCATACAATCTTTTACTTACCATGAGTATAAAATAACCTGCAACTGCATACACTCTCACAAATCGGTTAACCCTTTAGCATTTAAACCAGCCATATCCCGCCAGAATTTTCTCACATTTTTCTGTTTGAAACAGCTGTAACTGACCACTCATACTGATGTTATGGTATTGTTCTCAAAATAAATAATATCAAAATCTCAAAGGTTTGATATTATGTGAGATAATTATGTGAGGTAAAGTGTTTACCATGAAAATATAATAGTGTATATAGAGTAATGTAAAGGCTAAAGGGTTAAGGTGCTGCAAAATGCAGAGAGTTGCTCAAGGTAGAGCCATTACTTCTCCAAATTGAGAGATCACAGTTCCGATACTTACAAGACATGTAGTTAGAATGTCTCAGGAAAGAATCACTGGACAGATTTTACAGGCAAAACCAACCAGCAGGAGACCCAGGGGTAGACTCTGAGCAAGATAGTTGGATAACATCCATGAGCTTGGCTGGTCTCGCTTGGGGATCTAGCTGGATCAGTTAGAGATGGTTGCTTCTGACAGGACCTGCTAGAAGGAGTGTTTGAGGACTCTGCCCCCATGACCCTCTCAGGAATATGTGGGATAAGAAGAAGAAAAGTGTTTTTAATGCACCACAACATTATATGTGCATTACTTTGCAGCAAAGTGTAATGCATACACTCATCTTTATTTAAAAATAAGTTTAATACTTGTTTTATTGTATAATAAACTTTTAAACAACTGATGAAGTGCTGTAACATTTTTAGTGCCTTATTTAATGTACCATAGATTGTAAAATGTAGAAAATCATTGTTCTATTTGTTTTGAATGCGGTAGTGTAGATGAAGATTCCTGGTGAACAAAATCTCTGTCTTTGCTTCTATTCTTGCTACCAATAGTTATTTATCCACACAAAATTAACTCCTAATGTCCTGTACCAGATGAAACTGCATTAGCAAAACATTTTTGTAAAGTTAAAATAAACAGAACATGTGTAAGTGAGATGGATGAGGTGATGGCAAATAGAGAATTTGCCCATGCCATACAGGGTCTCTAGGCATGTATCTGTATCAAAAGTTGAAAAACTGAAAGCTGCAATGAAAATGACTCTTCCTTCATTAACTCTTTAGCATTTAAATCAGTCATATCTGGCCAGAATTCTCTCACCTCTTTCTGTTCAAACCGGCTGTAACGGGCTGCTCATACTGATATTAAAGTATTATACTCAAAATAAATATCAAAATCTCATAGATTTGATATTATGTGAGATAATTATGTATGATAAAGCCTTTACATTGAAAATATAATAGTAATGTAAATGCTAAAGGGTTAACCTCATTCAATCACCAAGGCCCTATATATAATAGTTACAAACCTTTGGAAGCAGGACGGCCACTGTGAGCATGAGCATTCCCTGTGTGCAATGAGTGAGATATGCCTCAGTGGCCGGATACTATAAAACTTTGAGTTGACAAACCGATTTTTAGATATTTTCTGTAGAGTGTTAAGAGTTCATGCTAATAACCTAGAGAAGCAGCTGCAATACATTTTCTAAATAAATCTGATATTTATTTATACAATAAATCAACATGTGTTCTGTTGGTGCGCAATATTTCATCATCATCATAATCATTGTTTTTGCATCCATTTTCCCACACTTGTATGGGTTGGAGGAGTCTTTCTCAGCATCTCTTCACTTATCCGCGATTCTTTGTTGTCTCTGCTGTGAGTTTCAGCAATTTGAGATTATCTCTGACCACCTCTGCCCAGGTCTTCCTTGCCCTTCCTCTACTCTGGCTTCCTTCCACTGGCATTTCTTTATATCAACATAAGTGACAAACATGGCAGAAGTGTTAGAGAGCTAGAATATTTTTCCATACACTGATGCATACGTGTATGTGTGTGTGTGTGTGTGTGTGTGTATGCATATGCATACATTTATATGTATGAGTATATAAATATAAACGTGCAAACACAGATACACTTACAAAAATACACACTCACAGACATACATTCAAACAAACACACACACATTCACACAAACACACACATACATTTACTCAAACATACACATACACTCACTCACACACAGTGTAGTTTTCCCACCAGCTCCTTGCTTCCTTTTACACACACATACATTCATGCAGGCAGCAGATGTAAAGAGAGAGGAGTAGTATGAGGTTGTCAAACTACTCTCTCTTTACGTGTTGTGACAGAATCGCAGAAATTTATATATATACTGGGCTACCTCACAATATTTATTCTGGTTCCTTTCATTCTGAGTTCAGATCTCAGTAACATCAACTTTACTTTACAGGCTGATAAATAATTGTTTCTACATTTGGCACAAGGCCAGCAATTACCCAGTACATTACTGGTACTTTATTTTATCGACTCCGTATGGATGAAAGGCAAAGTTAACCTCGGCGGGATTTGATAAATAATGTTCCAGTATAAGGCAATGAACACGCAAAATCAATAGAATATTGGATGGGATGCCTCGCAGCAGTATTTGTTCTAGCTCTGTGCATTCTAAGTTCAAACCATTCCTTTGCCTACTTGTGTAATAGATTTAATCCATTACTTATTTAATGCCACCCCCTGATCCTCCAGTTTCTTTATCAGAATCCATTCTGGTTTGAGAACACTTTTCTTCCTCTTATTAGTCTTGGGTGTCTTGAAAAGGATTGTGGGCAATGCTTTTCTTTTTTATTAAAATAGTAGAAAATAAAAAATAAAAACAATAATTAAAGAATATAAAGATTCTTTTTTTTTTTTGTCTTTATAAAAATGATCCTAGATATTTAAAATTGTCATATTTGGAGAGGTTTACTAATTTTTGTTTTTGTTTATTTTCAGGTAAGTAATAATCTTCAAATTTGCCTGTATTTTTGGTAAGTTTCTTAATTGATTATCTTAATTTATATACACATGTACCATAGTTGTGAGGTTAAAGTGCAGGTATTAATGATTATATACTCTCAACCTGTGAAGGTGCATAGCTTAGTGGTTAGAGCATTGGGCTTGCAATCGGGAGGTTGTGAGTTTGATTCTTGGACAAGGTGATGCATTGTGTCCTTGAGCAAGACACTATATCTCACATTTGCTCCAGTTTACTCAGCTGTAGAAATGAGTTGTGACATCACTGGTGCCAAGCTGTATCGGCCATTGCCTTTCCCTTGGACAACATCGGTGGTGTGGAGAGGTGAGACTGGTATGTATGGGTGACTGCTGGTCTTCCACATACTACCTTTCCTGGACTTGTGCTCGGAGGGGAACTTTCTAGGTGCAAATCCTATGGTCATTCGTGACCGAAGGGGCTCTTTACCCTTTATCCTTTTACTCTCAACCAAGAAAACTGATGCACCATGCCTACTATAGAATCATCATGTCTACTGTTGTTGTTTAACTTCAGGATATGCTCTGCTAAAGCACACCTGTGATCAAAGGTGTCCCACCCGAGACCATCTGTCTTTTTCACAGGACCACATTATGCGATGTGTTCTTTACGAAAATATTAGAGTGTGATTTTCTGTTTTTGGTGAATCAATGGATTACATGATACATTCCACATTGGCTTGGCATATTTCATGCTAAACCAGCATACCTAATGTTGAGCTATCTATTGTTGAACCAACATGGCTAATATTTAGCTAATATGTCTAATGTTGAGCTAACGTGTCTAATTTTGAGCCAAACATGTGAAATATTGAGCTAACATTTCTAATGTTAAGCCAACATGTCTAATGTTGAGTTAACATCCTAAATTTTGAGTCAGTATATCTAATGTTGAGCCAGCATGTGTATTGTTGAATGAGTATGCCTCGTGTTGAACTATCATGTCTACATGTTGAGCCAACATATCTAATGTTGAGCCAACATGTCTAATGTTGAGCTAATATATCTAATATTGTCCCAACATGTCTAATGTTGAGCCAACATATTTAAAGTTGAGTCAGCATGTCTAATGTTGAGCCAACATGTGTATTGATGAGGAAGCATGCCTATTGTTGATTAAGCATGTTGAGCTAGCATGTGCATTGCTGAATCAACATGCTTAATGTTGAGTCAGCATGTCTAATGTTGTTGAGTCAACATATCTAATGTTGAATCAACATGTCTAATGTTAACCTAATATGTCTAATGTTAATCAATATGTCTAATATTAAGCCATTATTATCAGTGAATTGGCAGTATCAGTAGAGTGTCAGACACCATGCTTTGCAGCATAGAGTTATGGCCCTTTGCGTTCTGAGGTTAGTTTTGCCTTTCATCTGCACTGGGTCGATTTAATTGATTTTTCCCTCCCACCAAATTGCTGGCTTTGTGCCTATAGTATAAATGATCATTATTATTATTATGGCAGCAAAGAGTTACGGCCCTTTATGGTCTGAGTTCAAATCCCGCCGAGTTTAACTTTGCCTTTCATACTTACAGGGTTGATAAAATAAAGTACCAGTAATACACTGGGTAATTGCTGGCCATGTGCCAAAAGTAGAAACAATTATTATTATTATTATGGTTCATTTTTGTAAATATCAGACACTTAAATGTTAAACGAACTTGACACTTCAGTTAGGGAGCAGTCAACAAGTTGACAAAGGTCCCTCACTGCAATTTCTCCTGTGCCTTACATAGAAAAGACTTTCCTTAAAATCCTTGCTTATTAAGGTTACAGATCATCGCTGCATGATCTGTCACCTTACATCAATTGTGGTTCTATTTACACAGTCCTCAAAACTGTCCAATATGCATCCCAATACTCCGATCACCACTGGAATCACTAAAACTTTCTTCAAGCCCCACAACTTTCCAACTTCCCCCTTCAGTGGATCATACTTCTCCATCTTTTCATGTCCTTCTCTCTACTATCTCCTGGAGCAGATATATATTTTGGCCACTTTTTCTTCTTGTTCACAACTTCAATGTCTGGTCTGCTTGCCTCAATCATTCTATCACATTGAATGGTAAAGTTGCACAAAATCTTAAATTCATCCTTCTCTAACACCATTTCTGGTCTCTGCTCATACCATTTAGTTGCTTTGACAAACCCACATTTCTCAGATATCATCCAATCGATATATCTGGCAACACTGTCATGTTGTCTTTTATACTCTCACTGTGCCAACTTAACACATTCGATTACAATATGGCTGACCATTTCGCCTGTTCCACACATAATGATGATTTTTATTGTTTTGTCAAAATGATGTTTAATGTAGTTAGTTCAAAGGGTCTGCTCCTGGGCGCTGCACACCTGAGCTTCAATGCATCCATTCAGATCACCATTTTAAAGCCACAACCAGCTCTTTTCCCAATAAACGCCTACTTTATCTCTAGTGTACTGATCATGCAATAGTTTATCCTTCCATTCCTTTTCAAGTTCTTTTTACACTCCCTTGTATTTATTAGGTGGTACAGATTCAGCAGATTTCCATGTCAAGGTCTCATACTTCGTTTTTGACACAATGTTCACAACTTATTAGTCTTCTACCTCTTTGGATGGAATTCTTTATGTACTGTCATTAATTTCCTAGTTTTCCTATCAATACTTTCCAATCCACCTTTCCTTCATTTAATAACTTCTGCTTCATAGCACATGAGATAGATACAACCCAGGTATTCGTTGCCTTGATTTTATTCCTTCCATTCAATTAACCTACCTGAGGTATTCTTTTTGGAAGACCTCCTTCATTTCTTTCTCTTTGCTCTTATCCAACTCATAGACTGCCAAATACTTGTATCGTTCTTCTCCCATTTCTTAAAAGTTTGGCCATTTGGAAGCTCAATCCTTCTACTCTTTGTTAGTTTTCCACGTTTCAGGGTTACAACACCACTTTTTAAAATTCCAAACACCATCCCAATATTCTAACTAAACATGTTTACAGTAGATGTTAAGCTGTCAATTTCATCCTCTTTTCCCCGCAAATAACTTTAAATCCTCCAGGAATAACAGATGTTTGATCTTAATACCGTCTACCACATATCCCATTTTCACTATTCTAAGAACTTGGGTCAGGCGAGGTCGTGCAGATGACAAATAAGAGTGGTGTCAAACTGTCTCCCTGAAACATACCCTTTCAAACGTGTCTAACTGTGCCCCCCACCCTGCTACAGG
Source organism: Eledone cirrhosa (assembly GCA_964016885.1). Classification (NCBI taxonomy): domain Eukaryota; kingdom Metazoa; phylum Mollusca; class Cephalopoda; order Octopoda; family Eledonidae; genus Eledone; species Eledone cirrhosa. The sequence goes on along the minus strand of CAXHJY010000210.1, from coordinate 121,152 downwards.
AAATTAACTTTTTTCCAGCTGGTCATCTTTCTATAAACCTAATTACATTGTCTGGTAATTGAGTATGATTCAGAAACTCTAGTATCCAGCTGTGAGGGACCATGTAGACTTTCTTATAGTCCACTCGGACTATGGCTGAGTTCTTGTGCGACTTTTACAATCTACAAGGATTGTTTTCACAATCAACAGTTGATCTTTTAAGCCCCTGCTGTTCTCCATTATTATTATTATTGGAAGTATTAGTAGAACGTTGGATTATATGCTTTGTGGCATAGAGTTACGGTCCTTTGCATTCTGAGTTCAAATCCTGCCAAGGTTAGCTTTGCCTTTCATCCTTACGGGACCGATAAAATAAAGTACCGGAGATGCCCTGGAGTCAATTTAATCGACTTTCCCCTCCCCCCAAATTGTTGGCCTTGTGCCGAAAACCAGAAACCATTATTATTATTATTATTATTACTTCAATAAGGGCGGTGGATTTCCAGCATAGTTACGTCCCTTTGCGATCTGAGTTCAAATCCCGCCGAAGTTGTCTTTGCCTTTCATCCTTACGGGGTCGATAAAATAAAGTACCAGTAATGCACTGGGTTATTGCTGGCCTTGTGCCTAAAGTAGAAACAATTATTATTACTTCAATATCTCAGCCATTGTTGTTATTTAACTGGAAAATTTGCCCTAATGAACATCAAGCCGCTACCTGCAGCCTCAGATATTAAGGATGTATCAAAAGGTCCTTGCTATTCCCAGTAGGCATGCCTTTTGGAGTGTTCCAAAAAAGAGGGTTGAGCTAATGTTCTTTAACCAGCCTTGGAAACTCTTTGTAATAGTACCTATTGTTCCTATGACAATGGGGATGACCTTGATCTCATGGCAGTCGCAAATCCTTTTCAGTTTCTGGTACTGGTTAATTTTCTTCTCCTTTTCTTGCACTCTTGTGTCAAAGGGGCAAGTTACATCTATAATCAAGCAAGATCTTTTTTTCTTGTCAAAAACCACCAGGTCAGGCCGATTGTGTTCTAATTCTTTGTCTGTTTGTATCCTGAAATCCCATAGCACCTTCACCCAATCCATTTCTATCACAGACTCTGGCTTATGCTCATACCACTTCTCAGAATGTGGTAAATTGTTCAGTTTGCATAAATGTCAGTGAATCACTTTTCCTATGATATTATGCCTCCATCCTTTGGAGTGAGTCAGGGCTAGGTATTTACACTTGGATACGACGTAGACGTAAGCCATAGTTTCCTCTCTCTCCACAGATCCTACAGAATAGGCTAGCCTCCTCCTTGTTAATTATTATTATTATTATCATTATTACTCGAAGGAAAGGGAGAGGAAGTGACAGACTCTACATCCCAAACAGAGCAATATGTTTTAGCTATGCTAAAACATATTGAAAAATGGGGCTTTATAGCAGAGAATGGCCAGCAGCACTGCTGCAATAGTCCCCCAGCCTCACAAGGATCCTTCCTCAAATGGGCTGCTGTCTTTCTGATTTTTCAGTGGAAAACAGCAGTTGAGGAGCCGAGGGCACCTAAGGTTTCAATGGTGACTGGCCTGAAAAGGAAGCAGTCAATCAAGCCCATTTATTTGGTTATCTTCCTCTCTTCTGTATTGTAGTAAATGGTGCCTAGCTTTGTTGCTGAAGCAACAAAGCTAGAGGTAGCACATGGCATCTCAGATTAGGGATTTACTTCCCTTCATTGGGAAGAAAGTTATCTTGTCCAAGTACTTGCCATCATTCAAATTAATTGTATTTGTCATTCCGAGATAATTAGGCATGATAATCTTTTATGTTTAGATCGTCAAAAGAAGTTAATCTAACTCTGCTCGTAATCCCAGTAAACTCTTGATGGTCTAAATTATATCAATAACAATTAGTCCCATGGAGTGTTTGATAATTTCATTCCTAGGAAGAAGTCTCCAATGTAATGTATTCTGCCTTGCTCTTCACATGAGTGTGAGGGAAGGAGGTGAGCAGTTTTGTTGCTTGGGCTGAAGACTAAATGAAGTAGGGGGATTTGAAGATGAATGAGGGAGGGGGTGAGAAATGGATAGAAAAAGAGAGGTGGGCAATAAAGTTAAACCTAACATCATCATTCTCTTCTTAATCCTTTTAATACCAACCCACCCCACAACCTGCCCTGATTCTATGAAATAAAACCCCCCACTGTCACTGCCCATCTATCCCACTCTTCCCATCTCTCACTATTTCAAATACCAGTTATTTCAATCATCCTCCAAGGAAATGTTTTCTTCATTCTGTCCATTGGGATCATGAGGCAGCCTGCACAGGGACTTCCACACACCTCGCAGGCCCACATCATTTGGATAGTAATGTTATGACAAAATTAAACTCAATTTTTCTAATTTTTTCCTCTCATTTTCGAAAATGGCCAGATCGTTTTTATATGAATATGGCTCCGTACTCATCTAAATATAGATAGGAACATATACTATTTGTATAGTGGTCATGTTGGAGACACAACAAATAGTACCCAGTCAAGTTGGTTGTTTTAGTGCCCCAATAAAAAGCACCTGGTACTCACTGTAAATGTGGTTGGCATCCAGCCGTAGAAACCAAGTGAGAAACAGTTCTGTATGATCAAGACACCGTCACCTGATCTGACTTGTTTCACTACGGGACAACTTGTTTAACCCATGCTAGCATGGAAAATTCATGTTAAATCGTGATGATGATGATGATGATACAACAGCACCAGTGTTATCAGTACTCATCTATAAAGATAAATGGGAATATATTATATTATATTTCATGAAGCAAAGCTATGTAAAATAATGAAATAATTAATTTTAATAAATCCTTCAGATTCTTAATTAATTGAAATACATTAGAAATAACCTAAGGAAAGGGTTAATCATGATCACTATCATCATTAGGAATATCATAATCACCCTCTCCACCACCACCACCACAACCACCATTTTCATTATAATCATTATCACCTTGCCTTTACCATAAAGCATTATCATTCATCATCTTTATTGCCATCTCTCCTACTCTCTTCAATAACACCACTACAGCTTCCATTACTACCATCAACATCCCTCTCATCAATGTCACTACTACCTCCCTTACCACAACCATCAACACTACAGCCATCATCATCATTGCTACCAAACCACCACCAACACTACAGCCATCATCACCCACTACCACTACCACTACCATCACCACCAACCACCACCACCACTGCCATCACCACTACCACCACCACTACCAACCACCACCATCACCACCACCACCACTACCACCAACACTACAGCCATCATTTTCATCATCACCCATTCTGCTACATCTTATATTCTTTACAAGACACTCTTTAAACTTTGCAGTCCATATGATGGGAGTTTGATTAGTATTGTGGATTATCTGGGTCAGAAGATACTTCAGTGTTTTATCTATTTCCAGTTTATTGGCCTGCTTGCTGCTTTGCCGCTTGCCTTTCACTCTCATCAACAAACTCACTAAAACATCCACCAAGCTACCACAGACTAAACACAATAGCCCAGCCTCACAGCTTCACAGCTTTCCTTGCCCTGACCTAAAACTGACCCTTACAGGTTTGGGGGTTTCTGTTCTTCATTTATTTGACAACAAAAGAGAGCCTTCTAGGAAAGAAAGAAGGAAGGGGAGAAAGGTAGCATGAGAGTAAGAGTGTGTGAGCAGGAGGAGGACAAGGAAAGAAGGAAAGTAGAAATTTAAGGAGGGATATTATGAGTGATAGTGGGATATAAAGAAAGAGAAAGTAGAGTGAAAAAGAGAGACACAATATGAAGACAGATAGAAAGGGAAAGAGAGAGACAGTCAGATTTTAAGTAGAGGTAGACAAAAAGTTTATCTAACTACACACAGAAAATATATATTTAAAAAAATAAAAATAACAGCTATAATTTGTGGAGAAGGATAGTCCATTTATATTGACCTCAACACATTACTGGTACTGTATTTTATGGATCCTTGAAAGACAAAAGGCTAAGTTGACCATGGAATAATTGTTTCTACTTTTGGCACAAGGCCAGTAATTTGAAGGGAAACGGAAAGTTCCACTAAAATCTTTCCCAGTGCATTACTGGTACTTTATTTTATCAACACCATAAGGATGAAAGGCAAAGCTAACCTCGGCGGGATTTGAACCCAGAATGCAAAGGGCCATATCTGCACTCCACAAAACACTGCCAATCCATAGCCCTACGAATATTGGTATCTGATTTAGGCACAAGGCCAACAATTTGAAGGGAGGGAGAAAGTCGATTAAATCAGCCCCAGTGCATTACTGGTACTTTATTTTATCAACTCTGTAAAGATGAAAAGCAAAGCTAACTTCAGCGGAATTTGAACTCTGAATGCAAAGGACTGCAACTGCATGCCACAAAGCATATTGTATGATGTTCTAACGACTCTGCTAATCCACAACCCTAAGAATATTGTAAGGTGTTTTATCCTATAGTAAAATTCTGCCAACCCACATAGTAATAATTTAGGCACAAGACCAGTAATTTGGGGGAAGGAGGTAAGCTGATTAGGCTATAATTCAGGTAAAGCTACTACAAAGTTTTATGTTCAATGCTCTAACCCAGGCATTTGCAACCCCCGGATTTTTGTCCGGTCCACCAACAGGTTTCGATCTCAGGCTAAGTGATCTCTGAAAAAGTGCTCTGAATTATTTTGGATTAGAATACAGCTAGCTACAAGACTCACTTAGATCAGACAGATAGAATAGGCAGACATCAAGGTCAAGGGGACTGAGTGCATGTATTTGTGTATATATATCTACATTTATAGTATGTCTATAGAAGGGATGTAGAATGACCCAGACTTACTTAAAACAAGTCAGTTATTTCATTTCATCCTTAAAATTTTTCATTTGAGTTTGTTGCATAGCTATGTGGCCAGCACATGGCAAAAGGTTGCCAAACCCTGCTCTAACCATTTCACCAACTCACACAATAGGATTAATTATGAAAAAGGTCATTAACTCTGCTTGAGTACAAATCCCCTCTATTGATTGTGTTCATCTGTCAACCCTTGCTAGCAGGAAAAGTGGACATGGCACAGGGTCACAAATTTGTGTTTTAACCCTTATCATTTACATTACTCTATATCAGAGGTTCTCAAAGTGGGTAGCTAACCCCACCCCCACCCCGGAGAATATTGAGTCCAGAGGGACATTGGACTCTAAAGGGACGATGGGTGGGGGGGGGGGGGGGTTAGAAATGATATAATAGTATATTAAATATTAAATATATAAATATAGTAAAATAAAAAATATATATTTATTTATACATAGTATATATTATATTATTTATTATATATCAATTACATCGTTATATTATTTATTATATATAATATACATCCAGCCAGAGAAAACCCGCCAGACAGTCCTATACGAGCAAGTCAACCAACCTTGCCTCAAGTGGGAAAATTCCTGTCCAAACCCATGCTAGCGTGGAAAATGGACATTAAACGATGATGATGATGATGGACTTCATTTAACATTAGTTAGGTCTAACATTACTGTTATTGCAATCTTCAATGGGCAATAAGTACCAGTTAAATACTGGTGTCAATTTAATCAACTTTCCTTACCCTCCCAAATGGCAGGCTTTGTGCCTACATTAGAAACTATTATTAGTAGAACCGTTGCATCACTGAAGACTATGTCTTTGGATTATCTTATTTCCTACTATCAGTTCTGATGATGGGTGTTCCAGTTGTTTGAACAATGGAACAGCCTGCTCATGAAATTAACATGCAAATGGCTAAGCATTTCATAGACATGTTCCTTAGCATAGTTCTAAGGGAGATTCAGTATAACACAGTGTGACAAGGCTGGTTCTTTGAATTACAGATATAACTCACTTTTGACAACTGAGTGGACTGGAGCAATGCACTGCTAGGGATTGAACCAGTTCATTTTTTGCTCTACAGACAAGTGTTTGAGCACTAGTTTTGCACAAATGTTTCGCATGTGCAAACGGTCTGTTAAAATTCTGTGAACTACATTTTTATCCAAGCTTGTTTCTTCTGCAATCATCCTAATACCTAATCAGTGATCTTTCATCATCACCACTTGCACCTTCTTCCCATTTTGTTCATTTATTGATGAGATTGGCCTTCCAGAATGAGGCTTCATCATCATCATTTTAACATCCGTTTTTCCAGCTAGTTTTCAACATTTTCTCAGGCCGCTTTGAGAGCTTTGTACCAATTAAAAACTTTACTTCTTGACAGAGTCGCATCTCCATAAGCTTGTGTTAAAGAATTAAATGTTATGGTGGTAGATTTGTTGAGTTTCACACAAAATTTGACTGCATACTATTGTAGCTGACTTAATCGATCATGTTGAAACAAATATATATGTGATTAAAGACACAACCAATATGCCTATATATGTCAACGAGGTGCTGTGTTACCATGTCATTCATAGGAAAATCAGTACTGTTACTTTTGGGACAAACCTTGTTTCCCTAAGAAATTCTTTTGTTTCTGCTGCTGCACACTCTCTTCTATCTTTCTATTTCTCAGTCTATTTTCTAATGAGAGACTTCCATCTGAAACATTAAGACTTTTTTCCTACTATATCATGTGTAAAACTAATAATATATTTCTTCATTGTACTGTGTCATTTGCTTTGTTATGTCTGTTTGCCTTTTGCATATATATGTGTGTGTGTGTGGGTGTGTGTGTGGGTGGGTGTGCGCGTGTATGTGTAGCAATATCTGTAGATGTGAAAAGGAAAAAGGAAAACAGTGCTCAATTAGGAAGAGAGCAGAAATATTATATTATTTATTTATGTTCATACTTGGAATAAAAGTACTACTTAAGGTTCCAAGTGTCTAATATAAACTTGTATTAGCGCCTGAAGAAGAGTGACTATTTTGATGCCTCCTGTTTTCTGGAGCTATGGTCAAATTTGGACTTTGAAACCTTGGGTAACACCTTTGGTTCCTGTATGAACATAAATAAATGATATAATATATATATAAGCCATTTCTATATTAAACTGATGTTTACACTCTACTAATGTATTGAGCACCTTACTAACTGTGGTTACCCCCGATTGAATCCGGGACTCATATATATCATCATCATCATCATTTTACAACCATTTTATTTTTCCCTGCTTGCAAGGGTGGGACTGGTCCTATTCAGCACAGTATCTCTCCATTCGTCAGAGTCCTTCGTCATCTCCGTGAGCTTCAGCGATCTGAGGTCAGCTCTCACCACCTCTGCTGATGTTTTTTGTGGTCTTCCTCTACTGCGTCTTCCTTCTACTGGGATTTCTTGGCACTTCTTTACCCAGCGGTCATCCTCCATGCGCATCACATGTCCATACCAACGTAGTCTCCTCTCCCGCACACTACAGCCTATCCCTCTTATACACAGTTTCTCTCTCAACTCGTCTATGCTTGGTCGTTCACACACATCGACATTGCACATCCAATGGAGTAGGCTTGCTTCATTTCTCTCCAGCCGTCGCATATCCTCCGCAGTTATATTTATATATAGATAGATAGTTAGCTATATCAGAAATATAAATAAGCTCCAAATGTACCATAGACAACTCATGAATTGTTGTGAAAATATACTAAATTCAGAGCGGTTTATATAAACAATTTAGAAAATTTATGTTTTGAATTTCAAAACAAGGGAGTGTAAATATCTTTACTTCAAACTTATTTTACTCATGTCTCCCCGTTTTTTTTTAAATTGAAAACATAGGATTATTTAATTGTTTATATGTATGTATATCTATCTCTATTTATACACACACTCACATATATTCATCATCATCATCATCGTCATTCAACATCCCTGCTAGCAAATGTTGGACAGGTTGTCACAGACCAAGTCAGTATGTAACCAGAGCTACTTACCTCTTAAATGAGCGGGTATGAGGGTGGGGCTGCTTCTCACTTACATATGTTCTTCACACTCCACAGAGTACACTAAGTGCATTTTATTGTGGCACCAGATCTAGGGAATTTGTTATGACTTCAACACAGCTGAAGAATCCTCCCCGCCCTTAGTTTGGCCTTTATTTTTTTAAATGACTGAATGCCCTTCCTATTACCAACCATTGTACAGAATTTAGTGGGTGCATTTATCATGTAGATCAGAGGTTCTCAAACTTTTCAGTCCCCCCCCCACCTCACGGCCACATAATACCCTCAGAGCCCCCCACCCCTATTTCCAGTGAGACCTGTCTACATACAAATTGTAAATAATTTATAATAAATAAAATCGTAAATATAATGAATGATATAATATATGTTATGTATAAATAAATATTATATGTTTTTTTTTTATTTTACTATATTTATAATATGCATCATTTGACATTTAATCATCATCATCATCTTCGTTTAACATCCATTTTCCACGCTAGCATGGGTTTTAATATACTATTATATCATCTATACCTTCCCCACTGCCCTCTGGACGGTACCACCCACTTTGAGAATCACTGATGTAGATCACCAGCTCTAGAGAGATTGTCTTACCCTTGACACAACTGAAGAATCATCTCAGCTCTCATATCTATATTGTGTTATTTTTTTTATTCCTTTGCTCGTTTCAAACTTTGGCCTGCAACCATACTCGGGGACTCTGTTAAAGGGTTTAGTCAATTATATCAACTTCAGAACTTATTTTTAACCCCTAGTTCTGGCACAACTGGCAAATGTTTGTACCATTTAGTGACAGTCATCCAATTCAGTTATGGAAGGATATCAAAGATACCCAAATGCTTTTCTTCACAACCACTGAGAATCTCTCACACATCCTCAACATAGCTTGGACTGCATCTCAACAACTGGCCCTTCCCTTCAAGGTCAGAAAATACTTCAGCCTCCATTAGTTAATGACCCTCTACAAAGTTCTGGTGAAATCCACAATGGAGCACATCACTAGAGCAGTGTTGCTGCATAACTCACATTGGTTTCCTGGACTTTCTCCTTTCCTTCTGCTTCTTCTACCATTACAAAATGGTCTCTGCTCTTTGGAGATTGCTGGGCTTACGCCACCTACACTCCAGATACTCTCAACTCATCTTTCCATCCTCTCACCACCTGTATTGTACTCAATACTCCATACTCCATACTAACCTCCATGGTCAGCATTTCCATTTGGCTCCCCTCCTGCTTATGTCTTTCTCCAAGGAGTGAATCTGCACTAATTTAAACAAAATATCAGCAGCATCAATTTCTCTAGTCTTGGAAGGACTACGAAAGCCATTGGTACTACCCCTTCTTCCAGATCTATCAAGCAAAGAAAAAAAAAGTAGCCTGGAATATTGACAGTTACGTGACATGGACATAGTACAGTAAACTATATCATACCTTGGTACCTACTTACAGCTATGTGGACTGGACTGTTGACAGTTAAGTGTCTTGGTTATAGACACAGTGCAGTGAACTAAACCACACTGTAGTACCTACTTATAGCTAGGTAGACTGGGCTGTTGAAAGTGAACTTTACTAGGCTTTAGTGCCTACTTTAAAGCACAAATGCTCCACAGGTCTACTATCCATTCTGTACAGAGACCACATTTGTCAGACAGCAAATCAACAAATATACTGGCTGACCGGAATCCCTCATTGTGATGGTAAAAAGATGGAAGTTCACCTGGTACAGTCACATATCACACCATGACTCCCAGTCCAAAACCATTCTCTTGGGCACAGTTGAAGAAGAGACAGACAAAGAAAATCCTGGTCTGACAATATTAAGGAATGGACAGATTATGTGCATAATGGAGGGTAAAAACCAATGGTGTTTGCTGACTCTGAAAACATCTAGTGTGGCACTCCAACAACTGGCAGCACTAGTTGTTGGAACATAATTGGTACCCACTTACAATTTCACAGGCTGTTTGCAGGTAAATGACTTGGTTTCACATCTTTTTATCTGCAGTTTTTAGGACAAAATAGTATTTTTTTCAGATTCCTGTGCTCTGAGTTCAATCGACTATTCTATTTATTCTTTTGGGGTCTAAGTAAAATAAACTACCAGTCCATTGAATATTGGTGGAGTTGCCTTGCAGTAATGGTTCTAAATCTCGATGAACTTAATCTGTTACTTTGGGTACACTTTAGTAGAGTCCTCACAGGCCAGCTCTCTGGCTCTCTGGTTTGAGGATACCGTCCACCTCCTTTCTCTCTCTCCTACCAGTATTAGAGACTCTGTTCAGGGCTATGGGCACAACCCTTCAATCTCTGACTAAAAAGTAAAAAGCAATCACTTTACATGTCTCAAATGCTCTTATGGCAAGCATGAAAGTCACAAATTTTTTTTTAATTTGTGATTTTTGTTTCTTTAACTCTTTAGCATTTACATTACTCTATATTTACTATTGTATTTTTATGGTAAAGGCTTTAACCCACATAATATTGAATCTACAAAATTTTGATAATATTTATTTTGAATACAATACCTAAATGCCAGTATTAGCGGCCGGTTATGGCTGTACCTGGCCAGAATTCTCTCACCTCTTTCTGTTCAAACCAGCTGTAACCAGCCACTCATACCAACTTTAAGATATTGTTCTCAAAATAAATAATATCAAAATCTCATAGATTCAATAGTATGTGAGATAATTATTTACCGTGAAAATACAATAGTATATATAATGTAAATGCTAAAGGGTTAAAAACACTTTTTATACCAAACCGCCTCTGTTCCTATGATACGAAATTGTTTATTTTAAAGTGTTTGTATTTATCTAAAAACATTCCATCTTCATTTTATGTAAGTTCTTCTGTTTAGTTATGTTCCAAACACCAGCTTAATACTTTGATACAAAACTGTCTAAAAATTGCCTCTGGTTCTATGATACAAAACTGTTTATTTTAAAGTGCTTATGTTTGTATCTAAAAAAAAGTAGTACTTAAAATTTATCATTGTATTTTAGGGTCATCCTGAACTAATGTGACCCTAACCCCACAAGGAGAACTTCCCTCAAACAATAATAGCATGATGACATATTTACTGTTACATGTTAATGGCCCTAAATATATTTGTGTCTCCAACCCATCCCCACGCAAACACACATACACACATAAGCACACATGCAGTTATCTGGTTCTGCAATCTTTTTTATAAAGTCAACTAGAAATTTAGGAGAGTTGACATGAAGACAATTAGTTGTTTTCAATTTTTATTTTAAATTTATTTAATGCACATTTTCTCACTCACTAACTCCACTCCACCCCCTCCCTGACATATATGAAAATTAACTGAGGGTGGGTGAAATCCATCCCACCACCTGGCCTTTGATAACATTTTCACAATGGAGTTGACTGTGCAACCATATGGTTCCGGGTTCAATTTGATTGCATTGCACCTTAGGCAAAATATTCTACAATAACCTCAGGCTGACCAATGTTTTGTGAGTGGAATTTGGTAGATGGAAACTGCAGAAGCTTTTCATATATGTGTGTGTGTTTATGTGTGTCTCTATGTTTTGTATTTATGTCCCATAACTCAGTGGTTCAACAACAAAAAAAAGAGATTTATAAATACCAGACTCAACCAAAGTTCATGCACCCGCATTCAAACAAGCAAAAGAATAAAGGAATATATATACGTGTGTGTGATCATCATCATCATCATTTAACCTTTTAGCATTTAAACTGGCCGTATCCAGCCAGAATTCTCTCACCTCTTTCTGTTCAAACCGGCTGTAACTGGCTGCTCATACTGATCGGTGTTGTTCTCAAAGTAAATAATATCAAAATCTCATAGATTCGATATTATGTGAAATGGTTATGTAAGATAAAGCCTTTACCACAGAAATACAATAATATTTATAGAGTAATGTAAATGCTAAAAGGTCTTGTTTTCTAGCAAAGATTGGATGGGTTGTCACATATCATATTATCATGGCACCAGCACTAGAGAGGTTGTCATATCTTTGACATATCTGAAGAGTCCTCTTGACCTCTTTTTTGGCAGGATTCCCCTCCCAGAGTGTACTGGGTGTGTTTATCATGTTAATCACTAACACTTGAGAAGTCACACCATTCATTGACACAACTGAAGAGTCCTCTCGATCCTTTTTTGGCATAGGTTTTACAGCTTGATGCCCTTCCTATCTCTAACTGCTTTACAGGATGTCGGAGAATTTCTTGTGGCACTAAGCCTAGGGAGGTTGTTTTGTCATGACTGGAAGATCCTCTTAACCTTTTTTGGCATGGTTTCTCCATCTGGAAGCCTTCTCTGTCACCAACCGCACTACAGGTTGGTAGTTATAGACTCATTAATTTAACAGGTCCTCTCTATCCTATGTGTGTGTAGGGGGTAAGATGGGGTAAGTGACAAGAGGTTTTGGGGATTGACTAAGATGTCATGGGTGTATAACAGGTGTATGAGGTTCAAAGGGTGATATGGGCGAAGGGGTATGAAAGTATGTCATGAGTGTTAGACAAGTGTGTTCCTTGCGGTCCTTTGTTATCTCTGTCATGAGATCCAGTTTTCTAAGGTCAGTCTTCACTACTTCATCCTATGTCTACTTCTCCCACAAATCCCATCCACTGAGATCTCTCTATATTTCTTTATACAGCTGTCATTTTCCATATGCATCACATGTCCATATCATCTTAGTCTTCTCACACACTACATCAGACCCCCCCCCCCTCCCATATACAGATACAATTTATTATTATTATCACTTAATGGTGGTAATAATATATTGGTGGTGGATTGGCAGAATCGTTAGAGCATTGGACAACATGCTTTGTGGCATAGAGTTACGGATCTTTAGTTTATGAGTTCAAATCTCACCAAAGTCAACTTTGCCTTTCATCCTTATGGCGTTGATAAAATAAAGTACCAGTAATACCCTGAGGTCGATTTAATTGATTCCCCCCTCCCCTTCAAATTACTGGCCTTGTGCCAAAAGTAGAAACAATTATCACAATCTAATATCTATTTCCCATGCTTGCATGGGTTAGAAGGTTGTCCTGTTCTGAGGCTAGAGAAGTCAGGTGTCCACATCCCATTCATATGTTCCATTTTTACTATTTGCTACGCTGCGTGTGAGTCTGTATTTTGGCAAGTGTGTATCTTGGCACGTTTATATTTATATACTCATACATATAAATGTATGCATACACACACACATACGTGTCAGCTTGTTGAAAAAAATCCTAGTCCTTAGAAAATGTAGAAATCCAAAATGCAAGAAATAACTGTAAACACAGTTGATTTGCTATAAATAATAGCTTAGAAAATCGGTTAAAATACCTCTATAGACGGGAAAAGGTAGCCAGTAATTTGATATTTTGTGGCAGCTACTGACCACTTTTTCTGTTTAGAGGGTATTTTACCCAATTTTATAAGCTATTATTTATAGCAATCAACTGTGTTTACAGTTATTTTCTGCATCTAAATTTTATAAGAATTTCAAACCTACTCAACACTGATATTTTCAAAATCATAGCTATTGTTTTTTTTTTTTATCATAGTACTAGCAAAAGTGCCCGTCGTTCCTGGGCACACCTCTCTCCTAAACATAGCTGTCTTTAAATAGCCCCAGAACCCTGCTATTTTTAGGGTAGAGCAAGATTTAAACTATATCCTGACATGCTCCGGGAGTTAAACAACATATGTATCAAATTTGAACAAAATCAGATGGAAACTATGGAAATATATCGCCTGCATACAGACATACATTTTTGTTTTTATATATATAGATGATCTAAGACAAATACTTAATCCAGTTTCGATTACTGATTTTTTAATGAAAGTATGAAAACATCTTGCAATTTCAGTGATCTTCTCTTTGTGTCTGTGTTACTTCATCCTAGAGTTAGGTGATACACAATGCTATTTTATGTTCTACTGTTTCTCCATGTTCCATCAACATGTTGTTTGTCCCATGTCCTTTTTATCCTTTCTGTAATACATCCTATTTCTGTTAGATAAGTATTTTTCATTCTCTTCTTAAAAACCAACCTATCATAGAAATATGTGATGAGGGAAAAAAAAAAAAAAAAAATCACTGATAAGATAGGGGGGTTCCAATATTTTGCTGATTTTCCCTAACTTGATTATTTTCACTTTGGAGGTGATTACACCAGTTTTACTTTTGATGTAAAATTCATATTTACTATTGTTTTTGATGTCTTGAATGAATATAAATCTTTAAAATAGCTGGAAATCAGTAAAAAAAAAATCTTAACATAATGGGGGTTGTGAAACAAACTATACTCTAAACCAGTGCTTCTCAAACTATCTGATGTGGCGGACCGGTATTTTTTTTTTCAATGTGCCACGTACCGCTAATATTTCGTAGTAATATTAATTTATACCGGAAACAATATATATATAATGAATATAATAATAGTTGACCATTTTTTTATCTTCTATTTATTTTGTAAACAAATAATACAATATCAAAACATATAAAAATGTAATAAAAAAAATTCCTCAAATGATTCCTTAGCATGGCCTGGACACGTACCGGTAGCTGATGGCTCGCGTACCAGTACCAGTCCGCGGACCACCACTGCTCTAAACAACACTTAAAACATTAAAACTTCATAAATATATTTTCCACTCATTAGAATTTCAAAGCCAAACCATCTAGATGTAATGTGTTGATTACCTGCCTCAGCTTATAAAAGGTGTTTAGATTTTTGTTTATTTCTCAGACATAAAATAGGGAGTTGGCTTATATTTGGATTGGGTTATATTTGAGTTTACATGATAAATTTGTTTGTGCTTCAGAAATGTGATTGAGCTTATAGCTGTTTTATGTTGCCTTTTATATAAGGACACCATATTGCCTGCTTCAACAGATTATCTTATATTTGTAAGCCAATGAAAGAGCTTCAATGTAATTTATTAACCCACTGGAATAGCTGCCATGTCTCCTTCAAATTATAACCTACCGTTTTTGTGTTTTGATTTGTCATTTTTTATAAATATTTTCATGAGAATTGTTCTGATGAGCTTTCCTCTTTGTTGCCGTGTCTTCACAAGTTTATACGGAACACCAGATTTGTGGCTAGGTCTCATCTATTTACAGTTGAAGTTCTTAAATGCAATCACAAATTCTATTCTGATAATTTCTCCCCTTGCACATCTCACCTAAGGAATTCTCTTCTGGCTTCTTGCTCTCCTGACCATTACAATTTGCAAAAATTCAAAAATAATACCAATCGTCATCTTCTCTCTCTCCTTGAATTATATTTTCTCCCTTCTCAGTAACCCCTTGCATTTAAGTGGTTTTATTGCCTTGCTTGCGGTGAACAAAAAAAATGTAATACACTGTATTTTAATAAATTAATTTTCATTATTTTGATGATATTTGTAACATAATCTAACAAATGCTTCTTACATCAAATTATGTTATAAGATTTAAATTTAAATAGGAACTTATTTATGAATATATATATAGTAATAATAATAAATTTGAAGACTAAAATCCAAAGAGGGCTCAATAAGGATAAATATATATCAAATATATAAGAACCGTAGAGCAAATCTCTCTCTCTATATATAAATCAGGATGGATTTAATTTAAAGCTAGTTAGTCTATTACTCAACAGAGTACTCGATACTTGGAATTAGCTTTTGGAACGGCAAGAGCTCAGCCATTGAATCCTGACTCTTTATCATATATATATATATGTGTGTGTGTGTATCATATATATATGTGTGTGTGTGTATCAGTAGTTGCTAGTCTATGTGTGCCCATGTGTCACCAAGACTAGGGATGCATTGATAAGGAAATTGGCCGAATACCAATTAATCATCCTTGTCTTATTAGCTGATACCTAATTAATCAATTATCGATTATCTATAATTGTGATCATGTATTGAGGTATGAAAACGCATAGAATTAACTGTAGGCAATATATTATAATAATTTATAATTAATCACAATTAACAATTATTGAGCTACTAAATGAGAGCATAACATGACAAAATTAGGTTGATTTTTACCATATTACCATTGAACTGTGTCATTTGAAGAGTGCAACCTTCCATTGCATGTCCTACATGTACCTACACACAGGTTTCCATTTTGTTTAACCATTTTGTGACTGAAATATTTTTTCTGTGAAGTTGTAATGACATAAAAGCAAATGTAAACAAAAATTACATTCAACCAAATAATTGTTTCTACTTTTGGCACAAGGCCAGCAATTACCCAGTGCATTACTGGTACTTTATTTTATTGACCCCGTAAGGATGAAAGGCAAAGTTAACCTCGGCGGGATTTGAACTCAGAATGGCAAGGGCCGTAACTCTATACGTCAAAGCATGGCGTCCGACCCTCTACCGATACTGCCAATCCACCATAATACATAAAAACCACCCCTTAGCATGTTTATTGACATATTTGTTTACAGGAAACATTATTACTGAAAATCATTGATTGGCAGTATCGGTAGAGCATCAGACACCATGCTTTTCAGCATAGAGTTATGGCCCTTTACGTTCTGTGTTCAAATCCCACTGAGGTTAGCTTTGTCTTTCATCGTTACAGGGTCGATAAAATAAAGCACCAGTAATGCATTGGGGTAATTGTTGGCCTTGAGCCAAAAGTAGAAACAATTATTGTATAATATAGACAGCTTAGTAGTTTAGAGCATTAGGCTTGCAATCATGACGTTGTGAGTTCGATTCTTAGACTGGGTGGTGTATTGTGTCCTTGAGCAAGTCATATTTTGCTCTGCACCAGTTCACTCAGCTGTAGAAATGAGTTGCAACATCACTGGTGCCAAGCTGTATCAACCATTGCCTTTCTCTTAGACAACATCAGTGGTGTGGAGAGGGGTGATTGCTGGTCTTCCACAAACCACCTGGACTTGTGCCTTGGAAGAGAACTTTCTAGGTGTAAATCCCATAGTCATTTGTGACTATGCCAGAAATTCACCACATGAGATTAGTTCCACCTGCCAATTATACATTGATCTCTTAATGAAATTCACTATATTGTCTGAAACTTGTGCCAGTTCCAAACTTTCTAAGATCCAGGAACGAAGGACCATATCATAAGCTTTTTTTACAATTGATCCACACCATTCCCAAATTCATATGTCACCACTTACAATTGATCCACACCATTCCCAAATTCATATGTCACCACTTACAATTGATCCACACCATTCCCAAATTCATATGTCACCACTTACAATTGATCCACACCATTCCCAAATTCATATGTCACCACTTACAATTGATCCACACCATTCCCAAATTCATATGTCACCTCTTACAATTGATCCACACCATTCCCAAATTCATATGTCACCTCTTACAATTGATCCACACCATTCTATCAATGAGAAGCTGATCCTTTGTTCCACAGCTCTTTTTCCTGAACCCTTTGTTTCACAAGTAGTTTCTCATTGGCTTCAAGAAATTCATACACATGTTGGGAATTGGTTCCCATCATTATCTTCTGCATAAGGGATAACCATGTGATTGATCTATAATTATTAACAGCATTTCCTTTCACAGAATCTTTTCAGCACAATACTGTCTTTCTTATGGTCATTCACTTTGGGATTTCCAAACTGTTATCACATATTTATTTGGCATCAGAACAACACTGGATACTGCTAGTCAATTTATAAATTTATTTACTACCCCCCCCCCCCCCTCCCCCAAAAAAAGAATAGAAAGGGAAAACTCATGTCTTTTATGAACTTTAAAAATATTAAAGAAATCTGAAATATCTACTGTCATCTATTTAAGCGACTTCCGTCCTTTGGGTGATGACGTCACACACTAGAGATGACTGAGGAAGGAAGGGGTGATGATGTCACACACTAGAGATGACTGAGGAAGGAAGGGGTGATGATGTCAAACATTAGAGATGACTGACGAAGGAAGGGGTAGTGACGTCATGCAGTAGAGATGATTGAGGAAGGAAGGGGAGATGACAAACTACAGAAAACAGCATCTAACATTCACTACACTTGTGTATACAATCTACATACACACACGGATATACACATTGTATCAGCGTGTTGAAAGAAATTCTAGTTTATCTATATTATCGATGTATTGTATTGACAATTCCATTTGTATGCCTCTAATATGCTGGTACTTCATATTTCTGAGTTCAAATTTTAAAAATAAATTCTATAAATTTTTGCTACAAAATTGAAAGGCAGCATATTTGTGTAAAATACCACTTGGTAAACTGAAAATATTAATATTCTCAATTAAGTATTTTTTCTGCCGAAAAATATGTTAAAATGGTTTTAACCCTTTAGCATTTACATTACTCTATATTTACTATTGTATTTTCATGGTAAACACTTTATTTCACATAATTATCTCACATAATATTGAATCAATGAGATTTTGAGAACACTACCTTGACATACGTATGAGCAGCCGGTTACAAGCAGTTTAAACAGAAAGAGGTGAAAGAATTCTGACTGGACATGACGAGTTTAAATGCTAAAGGTTTAAAATTCCAGTATAGGTAATATTTAAATATGTTTTAACATATCGGAATGTGTTTTAATGCATTTATACATATTTTTTTTCTACATCAATATATGCTTTATGGACTGTTTAAAAAAGCATTTTTCAATACTTGTTTAAAATATCTTGTAGAACCTTTAGGTTTTATGATAAAACTTTATGATTGCCAAAATAATTATCAGTAAGAAGATATGATGATAACAAAACGAGTACTATAAAACAGTAATCAGTTATGTATCTCAATTTTTTTTTGTATCTTCTTAATTAGTAAATCTGGTAATACAAGATGGTGTCATACACATTGACTGGCATAACAGCAGTATCATTAATTGCTACAAAAGCAAAGGAAATGTGTTATAGGGGCATTGGATTTTTAGACCAAGTTATGAAAATTGCTGAATGATAAGGGATGGATAGAGTTAACCTAGATGAGATGTACTTTGGCTTTGCCATTCTAAGTCGGCAACTGTGCAACTTCAGTGAAAAAGATAAGCATAGATATGAAGCATATTTTTCATTATTGTTCTATAATACATTTTAGTCAGTTAATGTGAATTCCATATTTATAGTACACACAATCGGCCTCCATGTCTAGTAGTGTCTGATATCAATGTGAAGGGCAGTCAGGACATCTGGTATGGGTTAGAGCAGTGGTTCCCAACCTTTTTTAGCTCATAGCCCACTTTGAACCCAGAATTTTTCCGTGGCCCATGAAATTATTATAGTGCAAAAAATTGCTTCCATTTTACATTGAATCCAATAAAGATACAACTATGACTATTTATTAGACACACACACAATTTCACAAGCATCTAAAAATTTTGCATCTCCAGTGAAACAACTATTTATTATCAGTATTTATTCAATTTTTCCTATATATGGCACAAAACAAAAAATTAAATTCATTAATTTAAGGACTAGTAGTCAATAAAAGCTCTATGGACCATTCAATAAGCTGTGGCCCCTACTGGTGGCCCAGTAAAAATTATAAAATTTCTGTGGCCCACCTGAAATTTGCCATGGCCCATTTTAGTCATGTGGCCATAGGTTGGGAAACACTGCGTTAGAGAACTGTGTCACTTAAAGCCACTACAATCACCACAGCAGAAATGTTACCCCTAATTAATTGATTTAGGTGGTAATAACTGAATGATAACTTATTTGAAAATGTCAGCTTGCTTTGTGTTCTGAAGAGCAAAAGCTAAAAATTTGAAGATAAGATTTTGTTACAGCATAATGTATCCTTTATTTTTTATTTTTGGAAACATATGGTGTGATATCATAAATATTTGCCTGCCATTAACACTTCGAGTTACCACATAAATAGAGGCTGTTTTGTTACTGACACTGCTAAAATAATAATTTATATCATCTTCAACAGGAAGAGTGGGTGGAGACATTTATTACGTAAACATAAATCCAGTATCGACATTCTGGTTTTGGTCTGCATCAGTACAGTAAATGTATAATTTATTTTCACATGTTATGCTTTACACCATCTATGGAAATATTGATCACTTTTCTAGCTTGAAGTACGTTTTCTCCAATTTCACTGCTTCACTTATAATAAAAACATTTTTGTTGTTGAGAAAGTGCGTTGGTTAGTAGTTAAGGTGTTTGCCTCACAATCGTAATTTTGAATACCAGGGTGGTGCATTATATCCTTAAGCAAGATACTTTATTTCATGTTGCTCCAGTCCATTCAACTGGATAAAAGAAATTAGTTGTGCCTGTAATTCAAAGGGCCAACTTTATCACACTGAATCTGATTGAGAATTACATTAACCCCTTAGCATTTAAACCAGCCATATCCAGCCAGAATTCTCTCACCTCTTTCTGTTCAAACTAGCTGTAACTGGCCACTTATACTGATGTTAAGGTATTGTTCTCAAAATAAATAATATAAAAATCTCATAGATTCAATATGTTAGATAAAGCTTTTACTACAAGAATATAATAGTATTTTTAGAGTAATATAAATACTAAAGGGTTAAGAGTGCATGTGTCTGTGGAATGTTCAGCCACTTGCACGTTAATTTCATGAGCAGGCTGTTCCATTGTTCAAACAACTGAACTGCTTGTCATAGGAGATGATGGAAGACCAACATGTGTTTAGCACCATATCTCTCAGTTTGAACAAACCTTATGATCAAAGTCATTCCAGTCATGAACAACCTGTTTTGTTTTTTGTCAGGGTATCTAGGACAGCTTTAACCCTTTAGCATTTAAACCAGCCAGAATTCTCTCACCTCTTTCTGTTCAAATCAGCTGTAACCGGCTGCTCATACTTATGTTAAGGTATTGTTTTCAAAATAAATAATATCAACATCTCATAGATTCGATATGTGAGATAATTATGTGAAATAAAGTGTTTAATTTCTGTTGAGTTAAGTAACATCATGTCATCTGCAAATTCCAACTGATTGATTTTACACCTGCTAGTCATGATACCACTTTCAATTTGGCTGCGCATGTCAATCCTATTCATGTAAATAATGAACAGGAGAGGTCCGACTCTCACATTGAATGGTTTTGATTTAGCACCATTTATCCAAAAACAAATACTCAGACTAGAAGGTTGTGTAACATCCATGAGCTTGGCTGGTCTTGCTTGGGGATCTAGTCAGATCAGTTTCTGACAGGACCCACTGGAAGGGGTGTTTGAGGACTCTTCCCCCACAACCCTCTTAGGAATAAGTGGGTGAAGAAGATGAAAATGAAATCTCTTTCGTTTTGTTCCTTTCTGTAATAATGATTTCTACTTTAGGCACAAGGCCAGCAATTTTGGAAGAGGGTATCAGTCAATTAAATTGACCCCAGTGCATTATTGATGCTATATTTTATTGACCCCATAAGACAAAGCTAACCTTGGCGAGATTTGAACTCAGAATATAAAGAACTGTAACACAAAGCAAGGTGTCCAACGCTCTACCGATTCTGCCAATCCACTGCATTTGCATAATAATAGACTTAATCCATTTCCTGGATTAAGAGCACTGCCAGGTTCATCGGTACCTTTAAAGGAATCCACTCGGTTGTAAGCATTCCAGCCAAAACTTTGGTCCATGAGTAATTTCCTCACTTCCTTTCCACTAGTCTCTGAGATCCTAAAAAGGGCCATTGGACACCTGCACTTCCTTCTTTGTCTAATCTATAAATAATACTTTTTTTAAAAAAAGAACAAAAGTAAAAATTAACTAAACAATTAGTTTACAACAATTTTTATTTTTTTAGAAACCATTTTATCTTTGGGGAATGGATGATAGGAATGCTAATTAAAAAATAGATTCTTTCTTGCATGGATTGTTCTTTTGCCCATTTATAAACAAATGGAAAAAAAACAGGATTTTCAACATTAATTGAAAATGTGCATTTGTGTGTGTGTGTGTCTGCGATAGAGAATAAAGTCTTTTTTTTTTTTTTTTGTCATCTATTTCACTGATTGACCTTATTTTGAGATGCTATCATTAAATAATACAAAGCTTTAATTAGTAATTAAATTCATCCACTCCACAGAATATTCAACCATATAGTTTAGTTATGGTTGAACGTTTTAATCAATGGACTGTGAAATTTCATCTCTCATTATCCATTTCTGCATTTATTCGTGGATGTTAAAACTCTCCTGATAGAAATGAACTATTCAAAATGTAGCATTTCATTATGCCTTTCAAATATGTGTCAACTATAAATGAAAATAATGTTGATAGAGCAATATGGCTGACGGAAATATACTTCCTTTGATAAACCTAATCAGTGTCATCTCTTTCTTTCTCTCCCTCTCTCTCTTTATATATATATCATCATTGTTTAACGTCCATTTTCCACGACAGCATGGGTATGACTATATATATATATATGTGTGTGTGTGTGTACCTATGTAACAGGTAAATAGAAATAACAAAACAAACGGTACATTTGGAAGGAATATTTGTTTAACGCTTTAAGTAGCCCTTCTTAAGGCTAACCACATTTACAGTGTGTACTGGGTGCTTTTTTTGTCATGACTTCTATACAACCACTTTACAGTGTGTACCGGGTGCTTTTTTGTCATGACTTCTACACAACCACTTTACAGTGTGGGTTGTATATATATATATATGCTTAGATGTTTGTATGTATATCATCAGCATCATTAACACCATTTAACATCATTTTCTATGCTAGCATGGGTTAGATGAGTTGTTTCATTGTGACCGTGTCTAGCTTATATAGAACTGTTCATTGCTTCGTTTCTACAACTGGATGCCCTTCCCAATGCCAACCACATTTACAGTGTGAAATGACCACTATTTCTCATGTCACCATATATATATATATATATATGTATGTATCATCATCATCGTTTAACGTCTATCTTCCACGCTAGCATGGGTTTAGATGGAAATTGTCCCACTTGGAGCAAGATTGGTTGTCTTGCTCGTGTAGGACTATCTGGCAGGTTTTCTACGGCTGGATGCCCTTCCTAACACCAACCACATTTAGTGTGGACTGGGAGGTTTTTACCGTGTTATCTACACAACCACATTACAGCGTGGACTGTGTGTTTTTTTGTCGTGACACCTACACGACCTCATTTATTTAGGACTGGATGTTGAGGTAACAACATAACTTTATATCGAAAGGGGTGGTATAGATGGGGGTGGGTGGTAGGGGTGGGACGGGGGTGTATTTTGGTTAAGACTGTAGGTTTCGCTTTGTACTTAGGCAAGGCGGGTCTTCTGTATTACTGCGTAGCGCCAAAGATCTCCGTCCAGTGACATTGTCTTGGAGAGGTGTAAGTGTGTGAGGTCGGAATTTATCAAGTCGTCCCAGGTTTTTCTGGGTCTACCTACTCCGTAGCTTCCATCTATTTTTATTGCCCTGCACTTTTTTATACAGCTCTCGTCTTTTATGCGCATCACGTGACCATACCAACGTAGTCTTCTCTCGAGTAAACAGCATCTGATCCCTCTTATTTCTAATATATGTATATATATATATGTGTGTATGTATCTGTATATATATATATATAGATAGAAGAACTAGTAAGCGGCCTAAGGCAAGGTGGCGCAATGATCTGACCTCATACCTCGTCCCAACATGGACAGTATGGTCAGGGATAGGAAGCTGTGAAAGTCAACCAGTGAGGGCTTCCTCTAACAGGAGTGAAAAGGATTTCGATTTGGATATATATAATAATAAAAGGTCGATTTGTTAAGCCTTCATTATGTTTATTGATTGGTGACACTCGTTCGCTATTGATCAACTCAAGGTTCAATCTGTATCGATCTGGTCTGACTTTGGAATCAAAAGTTTGTCAGACGTCTGCTGTTGTAATGTCAGAATCGGGACCGATCGAACCTTGAGCTGATCAATAGAGAAACATGCCTCACTAATCAATAAATGTAATGAAGGCGTAACAAATTGTCCTTGTATTATTATATTTAGACTCTGTTTAACTCTACTAATCATGTGGAAATGCAGAGTGTATATAGGAGATAGGTAAAATGCCGACTCTGCGGCACCAAACGGTTTTGGCTGAAACCGCTTGGCATAATGTTTGGGGTTTTACCTATCTATCTATTTGTATATATATATATTCATTTATTATGGCTAAGTAATGAATGAGTCTTGTTACTCTGGAGTTTCATACACACATGATCTTCAGCCTTAATAAATGAATATTTAAACTCTACTTTGGTATTGAGTATTCTGTGCACAAAATGGAGTATAAACAACCCAGAACACTGCCCCAATCTTTGCAAAATTTGTTGTAAACTTGTACTGCGTTTTTCATCAAAATCTTGATCTTATATATTTTACTACAATATTCAGTTTTCATGATATTAAAGTATGTAAACCAACCGTTTTACAGGTAGTCTGTTTAATTTTCATAATTGAATCCACTTTTTAAAAATGACTAGAACTTTTTTTAAACCTGCTGATGTGTATGTATGTGCCTGTGTGAATGTGCATATGCATACATTTATATGTATGAGTATATATAAATATAAACACACAAACACAGACACATTTACAAAAATACACACTCACAGAATACATTCACACACACAAACTAGCAAATGGAACGACAGCTGCTGTTTTGCTATAATTTTTTCACCACCCCCTTCCTTTCTTTTGTGACATCATTGTGTGATGGACGGAAGTTGCTCAAATTTATATATAGATTATTGTTAAGTATATTTAATCCAAAATGTTCACATAAATATTTTTATCTCCACATAAACTATTGTAGTATTGTGTGGTTTAAATTCATTACTATCAGTAAAAACTATTTATACAGTGGTGTAGTTATACCGATGTTACTTTAATTACGTATCTAATTTCTATATTTTATTTTTCTCAAATCATTTTCAAATTGGCTAGTGTGTGTCAACAGACAGAAGAAACAACTTTACAGTATGAAAATTACCACCCTATTGTTCAAGCAGGAAAAAAAAGTATATATTTTAACAATAGTTAGGCCCCAGTTATAACAATAATGTCTTTGAAACAAACGACATTCAATTATGCTGACTCTTAAATAACATATTGTCGATATATCAAACACCATTTGTAAACAATTTAAAATTGTGCCATTTGAAATTAATATTTTTAAACTGAGTAAAAATTTCTGAAAATGTGCTCTTGTATGCTATCTAAATATGGCGAGTAGGGAAGAATTTCAATCAACTAAGAGCGCCCTCACAATTTAAAGACCAAAGGTCCCTTTATGAATGTTCAGATAATGAGAAGCAAGAAAGGGAGAAAACTCGTATAGCCTGAAATATTCCAAATCTTTTGGAACAATTTAAGCCAATCCAGTGGGAGTGGACATTGTTCTAAATTGTTCCAGAAGACTTGTATCATCTCAAGCTATATGAGTGACTGCCCTCATTTGCTTTTTATGTCAGTTGATTTAAATTTTCTCTCACCATATTCATACAGTGAAACTCTATTTGTTTATGTACACTTGTAGATTCCGTCATGGTTGTATGATTTAGATATTTGCTTCTAAAGCATTTAGTTTAGGGTTTTGTCCCACTGCATGGTTCTTTGCTATGACGTCAGGTTGACCAATACCTTGTGACTGAATTTGGTAGATAGGAACTTTTTGAAAGTCTACCATTTGTATGTATGCATGTGCATGTTTTCGCTTCTAAAACATGTTAAGTTGGTGAATCTCTACCCTGAAAAGTATGGGTTGACATCATGAAGGGCATCTGACCATAGAAATTTGCCATGGATAAAGCATTTTGCATCTACCCCTTGAACACTCACACACACACATACATTGATTGGTTGTTTACTCATAGTTAGCTGAAGCATATATATAGCGTGCACCACCCCTCTCCTCCCCACCCATCTCCCATGAGGATAATCTGAAGTATACACCCAGTGAAGCCTCCAGCCCACACTGTAAAGTGGTCGTGATGGCGACACAACAAAAAGCGCTCAGCCCACACTGTAAAGTCGTTGCGTTGGCAACATGACAAATAGTGCCCAGTCCACATTGTAAAGTGGTAGTGATGGTGACTTGGTAAAAAGCACCCAGCCCACACTGTAAAGTGGTCGTGTTGGCGATACGACAAAAAGTACCCAACCCACACTGTTAAGTGGTCATGTAGGTGTCACAACAAAAAGCACCCAGTTTACACTGTAAATATGGTTGACGTTAGGAAGGGCATCTAGCTGTAGAAACCAAGCCAAAAACAGCCCTGTGTGAAAGAAGCACGTTCCTTCGACCAGATCTCTCCTAAAGGGACAGCCTGCTTTACCTATGCTAGCGGGAAAAATGGATATTAAATGATGATGATGATGATGATGATGATGCTTCACTCAGAATGTCTCATCAAACTGAAATTTGTTCAATACTTTTCACTATTTTGCTTTAAAAAAATAGATCTACTCCAATCTGCATTGTCTATATTTTGCAAAAATTTTGAACAACTGATTTTATTGGAATTGTTTTTTTATTTTAAACATGCCCCGAGAGAAATTTTGTCTACTAATTTATATCAAGGTTTTATTAAACTCACTATTATAATACATATATCATAGATGTGTGAATGGGGCAGGGATAGTGTCTTAAAATGATTAGATTAAGCAGCAAATATCATTTAAACAAATTTGACAGAATTAATTTTAATATGAATTCAGATTTTAATAAATATCCAGAAGCCATACAATTTTATTACATTTATAAAACACTATACGTTTGGCTATTGTTCATATGAAAAGACAAACAAACAAACAAAACACGAAGTTTGAAATTTGTGTTCCATTTATAGAACAGTTTTAGAAGAATTGTATGCTTCCTATGTCACACTAATAAACCATAAGAAGATGCCATGTGTGTTTGTGTGTATATATATATCAGCTTGGCTGAGAACAAGAGCCCTAATGTCGAAAATTGTAGTGCTGGTGCCTCAATGAAATGCACTCAGCCCCACACTGTGGGCTGCCTGTTAGGTGGTTGAGAGAGAGGGGGGGGGGGATTGCGAATAGGCCTTGGTGGGATTTGTTTGAATTCAAAGCTCAGAGAACGAGAATGATTAATGAATAATACCACAAACCATTTTATATTTCAGTCCACATAGCCATAAAAAAATACCTAAAACAACTCACTACCATAAACAGCAACAGCA
The DNA here is from genome assembly GCA_964016885.1 of Eledone cirrhosa. Classification (NCBI taxonomy): domain Eukaryota; kingdom Metazoa; phylum Mollusca; class Cephalopoda; order Octopoda; family Eledonidae; genus Eledone; species Eledone cirrhosa. The sequence goes on along the minus strand of CAXHJY010000210.1, from coordinate 94,044 downwards.
TTGTAAAGTTGTTTAGTGATTGGTTCATTAGTTTGCAGTATTGAGTCCAACTTCTGTTGGTCTGGAGAAACTATTCCAGTCAGTTCTGATTAACCCATAAAGTCCACCATATGAAACCACATAAGAAAGACATTCTTGAAATGTACAAAAGCAGCATAATAGCTGCATTGCATTAAAAATTGAAGTGCTTATTTTAGTTTACTGCAAATGTTCACAACAGTCTCTCCACTAGTAAAGATACTACAAACATATGAATTAACAAACTACACGAAGCCACATTAACAAGACATTCCTGAAAAGTACAAAACAACACTTTGACTGCATCACATTAAATATTAAAATGTTCACTTTCGCTCTGATCGATTGACAAGATTTCAGATCTCATTTGCTTGTAGAGTGGGGTGGACCTCGTCAAACTGGACCAAAGAAATGTTTCCATTGGTCTTTCCATTGCTGATAATATCTACCAGTTGCAACTCCTGGGAGAAGGAGCAACGTGAAATAGAGTGTCTTGCTCAAGGCCACAGCACATCACCCGGTCCAAGAATTGAACTCACAACCTCATGATTGCGAGTCAAACTCTCTAACCACTAAGCCACGCACCTCCACTATAGTTTACCGCAAATATTTCCAACAATCTGTTCACTAGCAAAGATACTATGAACATTTGAATTAACAAACCAGTTTTTAGATGTCTTCTACTAGATTATTACAATATTAATTGTTAAACATCTGATCTCAGTTTTTGAATTGAATTAGCCTGCCTTCCTGGTTCTAAATAAATAATAAATAATACAACAATCCATTTCCACACACACACACCACTGTTTAATGTCCATTTTTCTACGCTAGCATGGGTTAGATGAATTATCCTTTTATGGGCAATGCTAGGTCAGGTGACCGTGTCTTGCTCATACAGAACTGATTTTGGCTTGGTTTCTACAGTTGGATGCCCTTCCTAACACCAACCTCATTTACAGTGTGGACTGGGCGCTTTTCGCCATGTCACCATCACAACCACTTTACAGTGTGGGCTGGGTGCTTTTTGTCGTGACACCTACATGACCACCATATGGAGCATCATCATTGCAACCGCTGTTGAATATTCTTAACAAAGTCTCCCCACAATTCATGACCACCATATATGGAGATGTTTTTTGGCACATAAATGATAGCCACAACTTTACAATTTTCAAGTTAGTTGAAACACATAATTCACTATTTGTATTTCTTTTTAATTGTTGGTAATAGATGATATAGTGTTCTTGCTTGCTACAGTTTTTACTGTATTTGAGTGGTTTGAGATTTTTATTAGATCATGTGCTGATGTGATTTTATGTAAATTTACATTGCAATATATGAAACATATTAAGGTGGTGGATTGGTAAAAATGGTTATAGTATCGGATAAAATGCCATTGTTACATTTATGTGTTGTTGTATGGATCAGGTACATGGACTCTAACATAAGCACGTGAGACGAAACTAGATGTTGTATACACTAGAATGCTTAGGTTGTACAAAATGAAAGTTTATATGGAAACTTGCCCAAGATAACAACTACAATTGCTCAAAGATGGTTATGATTGCAGGACATTGCTGGAGAAGTAAGTAGGAAGTTATACACAAGTTATATTGTGGGAACCAACTCACAGTGATGCATTAGAGGAAGTTATACAGAAGCTACTATTAGGAGACACAGTAGAGGAAGACCTGCTTGAACCTTCTGCAATCAACTCTCAGACGATACAAACCTCAATAAGGAGCAGTTGCCAGGAGCAATGGAAAATCATGAATTGTGAAGAGACTTTGTTAGGAATATTCAACAGTGGTTGCAATGATGATGATGATGCTACATTTATTCTGACTTTACATTCTGAGTTCAAATATTGACAATATCAATATCAATGTGGCCCACTGCTAAAAAAGAGCTTAACTGCTCATACTTGTTAAAGATCCACTGGAATGGAGTGGGCGGGGTATCAGCATCAATTTATGTTCTCTTTTCCATGCTTCCATAGGTTGGAGAGGTCCTTTCCAGTACAGGCTCCTTCTAGTCATAGCATACCTTCATCATTTCCTCGGTGAGGTTCAGCATTTTGAAATCAGCTCTAACCACCTCTTTCCAAGCTTTTCACGGTCTTTCTCTACTGATAGGAGGAAAGGAGATGAATGACTTGGGTGGGCTTTTTTTATGGGTGGGGAGGAGCAATTCTTGTTTAACCTGATATCAATCCTGATTGAGCAAATCTATGGCCATCCTGACTTTTTAGTGGCATGTAGGAATACACTATCCAGTATCTCCTTTCCTTTTTCAAGATGCTACAGTGTGATTGAGGGAGATTTGGCTGTTGTTTTTAGCAGGTTGAGCAATGGTGTAATTAATAGCTTGCTTATTGGTTGGTTTGTTGGTGAAGAGAATATATGCTAAGAGCAGAGAAGTAGTGTTAAAATCTTATTTGGGTTTCAAATTTTTGTTGAATAACATTGATTTATCCATTTCTAGGGTAAATGAAATAAATAACAACAAAAATCATCCACCATTCGAATTACTAAAATACATTCGTTCTTAAGAAATAAATGAGTAATGCAAGGCATTGCACATAGAAAAATATAATTTTATTTATGGAATATATCATGTAAATATAGTTTAATAGAAAAAGAAAAAAAGAAAATTTAGATTGAGAAGACTGGAATGTTAAATAGGAAAATCATCATCATTTAACGTCTATCTTCCACGCTAGCATGGGTTTAGACGGGAATTGTCCCACTTGAGGCAAGAGTGGTCGTCTCGCTCGTATCTGGCAGGTTTTCTACGACTGGATGCCCTTCCTAACACCAACCATGTTTACAGTGTGGACTGGGAGGTTTTTACGTGGATTGTGTTTTTTTGTCGTGACACCTACATGACCTCATTTATTTAGGACTGGATGTTGTGGTACCAACATAACTTTACAGGGAAAGGGGTGGCGTAGATGGGGAGGAGGGTATATTTTTGGTTATGAGGTGCCTACTGACTGTAGGTTTCGCTTTGTACATAGGCAAGGCGGGTCTTCTGTATTACTGCATAGCGCCAAAGATCTCGGTCCACTGACATTGTCTTAGAGAGGTGTAAGTGTGTGAGGTCGGAATTTATCAAATGGTCCCAGGTTTTTCTGGGTCTGCCTACTCTATAACTTCCATCAATTTTGATCGCCCTGCACTTTTTTATACAGCTGTCGTCTTTCATGCGCATCACGTGACCATACCAAAGTAGTCTTCTCTCGAGTAAACAGCATCTGATCCCTCTTATTCCTAATTTCTCACTTAGTTCATTTATGCTTTGCTGTTCACGTATATTATTATTGCACATCCAGCGGAGCATGCAAGCTTCGTTCCTCTCCAGTCTGCGCAGGTCCTCTGCACACAATGCCCAGGTCTCACTGCCATGGAACATTGCTGTTCGTATGCAGGCATCATACAGCCTGCCTTTCATTTTTAGAGAGAACCCTTTAGCGGTCAATAGTGGAATAAGCTCTCTGAACTTTTCCCATCCCGTTCTGACTCTGTAGCTACTGTACTTTCTGAGCACCCACCACTGCTGATTTTGTCACCCAGGTAACAGAAGGTGTGCACTATTTCTATAGAGCCATCTGGGCAATAGAAGGAGCTAGTATCCTGTGGGCGCTTGCTACTTATTGCACCTGAGCACCGGCCACATATAAAGTCTACGTTCTTAGATAGCTTACCTGTGACCCCACTACATCTTTTATGCACCCATACTTTGCATTTGGGACATAAAATGGAATTTCTGACTACTCCTTTCCTACACACTGAGCATGGCCATTTCCCAGAGGTGACCTGTGCCCTATTTTCCTTCCTACATACTAGAACTTTAGTCTTAGACAAGTTAACTTTAAGGCCTTTTGATTTTAGGCCATGCTTCCATGTTTGGAATTTCTTTTATAGTTCATCCATCGATTCAGCTAGGAGCGTTAGATCATCTGCATAGAGAAGTTCCCATGGGCAGCTGGTCTTGAACTCCTCTGTTATAACCTGAAGGGCAATAATAAATAGGAGGGAGCTAAGGACAGAGCCCTGATGAACACCAACTTTTACGCTAAATTCTTCACTATATTCGTTGTTAATTCTAACCTTACTGACTGTTTCTTTATACATGGCTTGTATACCTCTCACAAGCCATTCATCAACCCCTTGTTTTCTAAGGGCCCACCAGATAATGGCACGGGGGACTCTGTCAAATGCTTTCTCCAAGTCAACAAAAGCTAAGTATAGGGGTTTACTTTTAGCTAGGTACTTCTGTAGTTGTCGTACAAGTTGTGGTACTTTTACCTGACACAAACCCAAACTGCATTTCGTCTAGATCAATTTGCTCTCTGATTAGTTGCGCTATTACATTTTCTGTGACCTTCATGACCTGGTTGATTAATTTAATGCCTCTATAGTTTCCTCTATCTAGGGCATCTCCTTTACCCTTGTAGCAGTTAATGATGATGCTGCTACGCCAGTCATTTGTATGCGCCCTTTCTGTATGACTTGGGTTACTATCCGGGTCACCATGGTGTGTCCCACCGTTCCAGATGCTTTCAGCATTTCAGCAACTATCTCCAAAGGCCCAGCCGCCTTACCCGTCTTCATATCTTTGATTGCCTTACTTATTATACTACCTTCAACTTGCACTGCTGGTCCCTCTATTGGATCGATGTGGGGCAGACTATCTTTGTCTCATTTATTCTCCTCATTTAGTAGCCTCTCTTAGTGAGACTTCCAAGCTTCCTTCTTATCAGCGTTAGTGATGGCAAGTACACCATCATCGTTATGGACACACTTCTCCCGGACAATATCGCGGTTTTCCTTGACACATTGCCTAACAATCCTGAACACCTCATGTTTTTGGTCCTCGCGTTGTAGAACATGCTTGAACTTTCTTTCCTCTGCTTCCCTTCTTGTGAAGTACACTTGTCTCCTAGCTTCTAGCCTGGCCACTTGATAGTGTTCTCGGCATACTTTCTAAGCCTGCTTTTTGGCCTTGATTGACTCCTCCACCAAGTTACTCTCCTCCAGCCTATAGGTCTGTTCCAGCCACAGATTTCGTCTGTCACCTTCAGCAGGTTAACTTTTAGGAATTCCCACTGTTCCTCTATATTGTACGACTCTAATTGCTCTTCCTTACTGTCAAAAGCATCAAGTAATATGCTTTTAAATTTATTACTGGCTGTGGGGTCCTTTAACTTCCATATACTTCTCCTTAGGGTAGTCCTCCTCTGTTGTGGGGGTACGTCTCGTCCTGACTATGAGGTCGCTAACTATGAGACTATGTTGGGAGGTGCATTCTTCATGGGGTAGGGATTTAGTGTTTACAACAGACACTGTCACGTCTTCTGGTAAGGATATAATCTATCTGGCTGGTATGTTCCCCTGATCTATAGGTGATCAGGTGATTGTCTCATTTTTTGAAGTTTGTGTTACAAATAGTTAGGTTATTTGCGTCACAGAATTCCAGGATTCTGGAGCCTTCCTCATTTCTAGTACCAAACCCGTAGCCTCCATGGATTCCGTCATAGCCGTCACAATGTTGTCCAACATGACCATTTAGGTCGCCAGCGATAACTATGTAGTCACTGTCGGTTATTTGGGAAGTAGTGAGCATTAGCGACTCATAGAATCTGTCTTTTATAACGCCAGGCAGTCCGGATTGGGGTGCGTACGCAGATATTACTGTCACAGTAGTTCTATTTAGAACAAGTCTTATTTTAATTATTCTGTCGTTCACTCTATTTACGTCTATTATCTTATCTACCCATTTTTCTGCTAGCATGATTCCTACCCCACCCAGCCCATTGTCATTTCTCACCCAGAAAAGCTTATAGCATCGTTTTTACCCACAATGAATCTAGCAGTCCCACCCCTCCACCCGGTCTCTTGAATACAGCAAACATCAACTTCTTTACGTTCAAGCATTTCTACAACCACGTTAGAGCGACCTTTTAAAGTGCCAACATTCATGGTACCAACTCTGAAGTTTTGGATTGCGTTTGGTGAGTGGGAAGGATGTGGCGCAGGGAGGAGTGAGGGAGATGGTGTCATGTTAGCCATCCGCGGTCGAAGTAAAGAGGAGTCTTTGCATTTTCGTCCGGCAACATGAGGTGAATTTATCTTTATCTTTGGCATTGTCATTGAGTGTCCAGATTTTTCAGACTCTCCAGAATTCCATAGTCCATATAGCATATTGAAAAGCAACCAGGTCTAAACTTAAGGAGTGATAGCCGAGGCGGTGGTTTTGTGAAAGAGATTTGTAGGAGAAACATATTATAAGCCGCTGAATTATGATTGGACCAAATAGTAATGGTAGCGAGTGATGGAGGGGAGGGAAGGATCTGGGAGAGTTAGCGAGAAAGTTATTTTATAATATAATCCTAGAAATTCGACCATAATTAAACAAGCATATAACAGAATTATGGGAGTTTAAAATACAAGAAGGGTATGGTGGTAAAGGGGCTGCACCTCGCAGACATGACCGCAAAAGCATTCCAGCAGACAATGACCAGTGACGTTCTGATCTTGCGGATAGATATAAAATCAAAGTTTTATAAAAATCTCAAATTATGGGGAACCATGGGATTGCTACTTAACTATATAATTTAGTAGATGAGAGAGAAGAGTGTGAGGATAATTTCTTCTGAAAAAAAAAAGCAGAAAAATAATATTTTTCTCAGAAGAAATTATCCTCACACTCTTCTCTCTCATCTACTAAATTATATAGAAAGTATATAGTTAAGTAGCAATCCCATGATTCCCCATAATTTGAAATTTTTATAAAACTTTGATTTTATATCTATCCGCAAGATCAGAATGTTGCTGGCCTGTCTGAGGATATTAATTTTCTTCATACTTCATATTAAGTGAACTGAGTGATCGCAGCTATTTATGATTCAGTGTTTGTAGTTAGACCTTTGAAATGTCATAACAATTTTTTTGCTAACTTTTAGTGAGGGAGGGAGGTGTATGATGTGTGTATGAGAAGTATCAGGATGTATGTCAATGAGACATAGGTGAAGAATATGGAGCAACAGAGAAAGCTGGACAGAACAGAAATGGGAATGGTCTGGTGGATGAGTGGAGTATGACTGAGGGAGAGGAAGACAAACAATGAATTGAAAAGGATAATAGGAATAGAGTCAATGATGAATGTTGTCAAGGGAAATGCAATAAGATGGTTGGATTCATTCATGTGTTGAAAGAAGTAGAGGGAGTGGAGGCCAAGAAAAACATGGCTGAGGATGATGGAGGCAGAAATGAAAGCCAAATGAAAGTTGGTGAGGAGGGATGCAGATGATAGGGAAAAATGAAGAAGCTTTTATGGGGCTCACATTGCTAAACCCTACTTTAGCATTTAACCCTTTAGTGTTCAAACCGGCCAGAATTCTCTACCTCTTCCTGTTGAAACTGGCTGTAGCTGGTCCCTCATACTGATGTTAAGGTATTGTTCTCAAAATAAATACTTTCAAAATCTCATAGATTCGATATTATGTGAGATAATTATGTGAGGTAAAGCCTTTACCATGAAAATATAATAGTATATATAGAGTCCGCCGAGGTTGACTTTGCCTTTCATCCTTACGGGGTCGATAAAATAAAGTACCAGTAATGCACTGGGTAATTGCTGGCCTTGTGCCTAAATTAGAAACAAGTATATATAGAGTAATGTGAATGCTAAAGAGTTAAACCTGACATATCCAGCCAGAATTCTCTCACCTCTTTCTGTTCAAACTAGCTGCAACTGACCACTCATACTTATGTTAAGGTATTGTTCTCAAAATAAATAACATCAAAATCTCTTAGATTCGATATTATGTGAGATACTAATGTAAGATAAAGCCTGTACCACAAAAATACAATAGTATATATAGAGAAATGTAAATGGTAAAGGGTTAAAATACTTGTAGTCAGAGGGAGAGGGAGCACCCATAAACCTTTAATTTCTCAGGACCTTTAAGATTCGTGGGATGAAGGGAGGAAATAATCCCAAACAAAAGATCTGGTCCAAATACTTGTGACAGAGTCCACTCTGCTAACAACATCCAGCCATCAGATGATGGTATAAAGACAGGTGATAGATTAATTTTACCACTGAATGGCAAAAAAAAAAAAAGACATCATTTTTGTGCCAATGCACCATCTTAAATTGGAACTGTATGTATCAAAAAGATGAAAGAAAAAGTTGACTACGATGAGATTTGCACTCAGATGAAACAACTACCACAAAACATTTTGTTCCATGCTTAAATGTTCTTCCCAGAAAAAAAAAAGTTCAACCCTTATTACTCTATATATATACTCTTACATTTTCATGTAAAGGCTTTACCTCACATAATATTTGACATAATATCAAATCTATGAGATTTTGATAATTATTTTGAGAACAATACCTTAACATAAGTATGAGCAGCTGGTTAGAACAGAAAAAGGTGACAGAATTAGGGCTGGATACTCCCGGTTTAAATCAACCACAGATTTGAACACAATGTTTCAACTGGTACTTCAATACTTCATTGATTCTGTCAACAAACCTTTAATGTATACTGCAATATCATCTAGAAATATTCTATTTTATCCAATGCCATCTGACATTGAATAAATCTTTTAGTTTAGTTTATTTCTCACCAGAAATAAACTTTATTGCACTTGCACACACACACACAGAAAGAGAGAGAGAGATGAAATTTATTTTGATACAACAAACATGTCTAAAGACAAAACAACTCATATTCAGATTCTAACAAAGTGACTGAGTGACAGGGATATATATAACCCATGCTAGTGTGGAAGATGATGATATATATATATATGTTATTCCGAGTTGAATCGGAGGTAACCACAGTAAGAGTAAGGTACTCAATAGATAGCAGAGTATAAATGTTTTAATATAGAAGAGCTTCTACAGGACTATAACTGTTTCATTCATTTCCTGATGATTTCCCACGAATGAAACAGTTCTAGTCCTGTAGAAGCTCTTCTATATTAAAATATATTCTTTCATTTTCA
>CAXHJY010000210.1:65000-75000 GCA_964016885.1 Eledone cirrhosa | reverse complement strand
TGTTCAGCTTGAGGCCCTCAGGGAAGAAGTGAGGTGGCATGACGTCACCTTGACTGCTGACAACACCTAAGACCAATGTTGTCGCTGGAAACTTTGTCTGCATGACTCTGGGCACATCTTTGGATGAGACAGCGAGCCACCTGTTGTTCTGGGAGTTGATCTTCTTGGTCTTATTTGTCCTCCCGGACAAATTTGTCTCTTCCACAAATTTGGAGGTTCAAAATTATTCATAATCAATTATTCTGAAAATAAATAATGGAAATATTGTCACTGTTTTTATAAAGACCAGAGTGACAACGGAAGTAAAAAAATTTGCATAAAATTAGCAGTTGAAAATTGCGAACAAATATCGTACGCACCCTGTATATATAGTGTGTAACGTTTTTCGAAATATTTACACTTCTGCGTTCACTGATTGATTTTTTTTAGTTTCAGAAGATCCCGTTAAGGGTGAAAGCAACGATTCTTTGCTTAAACTTTAATCTGTTATTTTAATATATACAGGTTGCGGAAAAATGATCTGATAGATTTGTATATATATAATTATATATTCGTGTACAGATATTTTTGCATACACAATAACAAAATATAAACAAACGTATTTATTTCATGAGGCTCGACAGCAGCAAAAACAACAAAAAAGAGAGGGAACGTAATTACATGCTATCTTAATGGAAAATTATTTGCCTATTTACCCAAGGCGACTTCACTTTTTATTAGGACTTCTGCATCAATTGGTGAACATACAACGAAACTGTTTCAGAAAGGAGGGATAAACATGCCAATCTATGTTTAGAATCCCGAACAATGCCGGGCCATTCTGCTAGTGCATAATAAAACCCACACACAGAGGAATAATATCTGATGACATTTCAGCTATCTTTATAAGAATATTTAGGATTAGATTATTCATTGTAGCTTTAAGATGATAGATTGTAAGTTGGCAGGTATTTCTAATAGGTTCAGCAACCCCGTAAAGCTTCACATTTTGAAAACAAAATGTATTAAAACTGATTGTTCTGTTCCTTCCTCACTACTGAGCAAAGATCACATATACAACATGATGAAAAAATAGGGTATGTTCTTCAAGGGAACACAAAAATGTGGATACAGACAAGAAAGAGACAGAAGAAAACAATTTTTTGTGAGATCAATATCTGCCTCAAACATACTAAACATGGTTGTCCATACACAGTCCAAACATCAGACAATTGATGATTTAAAAAAGAAAAAGATGGACAGGAGTAAGATGGATGAGAAATGTTCTAAATGTGGTCACATTCAGGTGGTTGAAGGAAAGATTTTTTAGAAGTTCTCAGAGAAATCCTCTGTTGTGGTAATGGACAGGTATTACTACCACCTATTCTCCATTCATCTGCTGTGATTAAAGAACTGTTAATTTAAACTATTGATGATGGTGTCAAATTTATATCTAGTATGAGGGGCTTACAATTCATGATTTATCTTTCATATCCTCAGACATAATGGGTACTAAATCTTAATCCATTAGGAATATATATACATAAATAGACAATGAGGGTCTTCCATCGATTACCCTTTTATTTAATTGCTTCTACAAATCATGAGTCTATTGATAATTGTGTCAGATTTAGATTTAATATTTAGCTCTCACATTGTCAAAAATAACAAGCACTAACTAAACATTCACAAATTTTCTCTCCCGCCAATTTTTTTTTATTTTACATTTCTTACTCTTCTTACTCTCGTCTATCATTCTACTGGATCTTCTGAAACTGGGATATCTTATCTCGATCTGTGGAGACAGGTATAAACATTTCAGAAAATTTACAAGCAAATATCACCTTTAGAAATAGAAAGTCGTAACACTAACATGTGAAAACTTTCAATTGAGTTACAACTACTCCTTGGGTCCCAAAGTATAGGGGGTGGGTGTACATTTGCTTAAATTCTTATAAGCGGGGTGGGGATGGGGGAGGTAATTGTGAAGTGTATGTTCGTAAATATGTGATTTCTTGTAATGTTCTTTTTTTTTGTCATATATAATGTATATTTAATGTAAAATAAAATTATTATTAGATTTTCCAGATGCTGTATCGATATGAATCACTTACAATAAAATTTCGCCAGAGATAGATTAACAAAATTTGATAAGCGGTGAGACTGGAAAAATTTAGAAAAATTTATAAGTGGTGGGGTTTGGGTCGATTATTCAAGACCTGAGAGTATTTGTAAAATAAAAATATAAAATGAAGAACAAAAAAGGGTTAAATCACCTCATGGTCCCTGCAGACTGAAAGGAGAAGATGTTGCTCTGGAGGATGGTGAGGGTGATGCACTGGAACAGCCACTCCAGCTCACTTCTGTGGGTAGCCAACTCCACCTCAATAGCAGTGGTCTGGAGGGCTAAGAATGTTGGAAATCTCCAGTAACAGGTTTGACCACAAACGTATTGGAGCGTGATCAGTACTTTGACAGTTTGGCCTGGAAGTCACATGTAGCATCCCAGATGAGGGGTATCCACTGCGGATTAAGAAGAGTGTTATACTATCTGACCCTTTGCCATCCTTTGGTCCACCCCTGTGGTGTCCAGGCCATGCTTTATGCTCTCCTTGAGAGCAGTATGGGAGGTGGCTGGCACTATATCAGCATGACTGAATGGAGGCTGACAGAGTCTACAGTGGATCTGTAGCATTTGTGAGGCTCACATATCTAGAGGCCAAATAGCAGGGAAACACTGATACACAATCACTCGCTGTCCAGCTGAGTAAATGGTACAGCCCTGAAAGCTGGAGTGGCTGTTTCAGTGCGTCTCCCTCAACATCCTCCAGGGCAATGTCTTCTCCAGTCTATCTTCTGATGAAGGACTATAATCTGGAACATTAAGACTTTTTCTTCTATATCAAGTGTTAACGCTTTAGCATTTAAACTGGCCATATCTGACCAAAATTCTCTCACCTCTTTCTGTTCAAACCACCCATAATCGGCCACTCATACCAATGTTAAGGGACTGTTCTCAAAATAAATAACATGAAAATCTCGTAGCTTTAATATTATGTGAAGTGAAGCCTTTACCATGAAAATACAATATAGAGTAATGTAAATACTAAAGGGTTAAACTATTGTACTGTTTATCCATTTACATACACACATTTATGTATATATATCTTCTTCTTGGGAGAGTTGCGGGAGGTCAGAGTCTTTATGCACACCTTCCAGTGAGTTCTGTCTGTAGCAACCATTTCCAATTGATATGGCTGGATCCCTAAACAAGACCAGCCGAGCTCATGGATGTTATCCGACCATCTTGCTTGGAGTCTATTGTTGGGGCTCCTGTTGATTGGTTTTGCCTGTAAAATCTGCCCAGTGATTCTTTCCTGAAACATTCTAACCACATGTCCATAGTTGATTTTAGCCACTTGTACTCTTTCAGTCATTACCCAAGATTCATGATCATAAATAAGGATTGATATGAATACCAAATTGAAGATGGCGAGTTTGGCTTTTACCCTTATCTTCCTTCTTCTGATGACTGAATGCTGAAGCTGGCATATTACTGCAAAAGTTTCTGTAATTCTTGCACTTAATTCAGCTTCCTGCCTTCCATCACTCATGAACATGGCCCAGATACTTTTAACTTCTCCACTTGCAATGTAAATTTGAGAGAAAGACTGAGCCTGGATGAACTGAGGAAGAAGTTAGGTTTAAGAGGAATCCAAAGTGGTTTGCAAGAAAGACTTCGTTTGGTACAGATATGTGATGCACAGTGATGATGATCGGCGGATAAAAAAGTGCCAGGAAATCCGAATGGAAGGAAGCCACAGTGGGATTAGATCAAGGCGGAGGTGGTGAGATGCTGTGCTGAAAAAGACTCGTCAGACCCATACGAGCAGTTAATCAGATAAAATGATTGTTTTTATCTGATGAACGAGCTGGACGTTTCTATAAGAATCGTCTAATTTCTTGAAACCTTTGGTGATGGAATAATTATATTGTGTTGTTTATTATGTAATTAAATAGCTCCGTACAATACATAGGGCATTCTTCTTGGCTTTACCTTTCTACGGAAATACTTACACACACACATATATATTGTGCTCATGTCCTATGGATAACAGAGGACCGCACACCCAATGTACTGTTTGTTATATAGTCAACTTCGTAATGGTGCATATAATGTAGACAGGTTATTAATGAGATATAAAGACAAACTGAAGTAAAATCTTAAATCTGTGAACGTACCTCTTTTTTTAAAACCCTTTTTTCTATGAAGGTATAAATTTTGAACTATCTCGTCTGGTCCATCTTGATTATCAAGATCCGATTAAACCTTCCATCCTGCTTCGCTCAAAATCCTGTTATTTGCACTGAATGCGTAAATCAGCAGCTCCATTGAAGTGCCTTTTAAGGCATAACCATAAAAAATTGAACTGAGAAGACTGTTGAACACACGATATACGGCGGGAGAGTTCATCATCATATATATAAATGCATATAAATGTATTTATATACATGCACACACACACACATCTTCTTCACCCACTTATTCCTGAGACGGTATATATATATATAAAATAGGTATATTTTTGTCTATTATTTCTTCGCATTTTTAATTTTCTATATAATTAAAGATGCGAAGAAATAATATATATATAATCCTCCTCCCATTTTCTTGCATCACTAATCTAGCACGGAATGAAAGACAGTTCATTGCTGATGCAAATCAGATCCAAATGAAATATATCTTACATATAAGTAAATATACCAGTAAGAAATAAGTGTTGTTTACAGAAATAGAGGTAGAAATTAATAACAGTTTCTACTTTTGGCTCAATGCCAACAATTATCACAGTGTATTACTGGTACTTTATTTTACTGACCCTGTAAGGATGAAAAGCAAAGCTAACCTCGACAAAGAACTCAATCAAGATTTATTATCTCTACAATGCTCGCGACCGTCAATACTAAGTATGTGCGTGTATACATACACACACACACATATATATATCTATATATATATAGTGTGTGTATATACATATACCGTTGCTTTCAGGCTGAGCCTTCCTTTCGATGTTATTCAATTCCATCTTCCAGCTTGATAAAGTATACACGTGAAACTGAGGACGGCTCATCATCAAAATAAATATACATAGACCTTGCTTTATGTACCGAACATATATATATTTATGTATTTAGTAAAGTTGGCAAATTTTTTAAAAGTTCGTATATTATGGCGATGAAAAGAATTGTAATTGATTTTTTTTCTTCTTGCAACGCTTTTTCCTCGTAGGGAGAACATTTAGGTAGTTAAGAGAGTATTTGCTTCTGGGTTTCAATTGCCAATTGTAATTATTTTAACGTAATACTTATGTTTATAAATAAAAACCAGACTTGAACATCGCATTTTACCTCTGACCCTTATATTTGAAACCTTGAGATTCTAAGAAATCATTATTTATATTAAATAAACAAAGAAATCATTTTAACCTCATCACCATTAGTAGTAGTAGCAGTAGTACTGGTACTATTTACGTGACTAAAAAGAAAAGGAAACATATACAAAACAAAAGTTAAAGAGATCACGACTTCAAATGAAACAATACCAGACGACATTTTCAGCTAATAAATGAATGAAAAATCGACGGATTAAATGTGAAAATAGAATTAACTTATCCGAATATAAAAACAAAAAATGAATGGTTGATGTCTGTGTGAGTGAGACTCCATGTTGTTGTTAATCCTTTGCTTTAATGGTCAGTAAATGTAGTGGGTCAGAGGTCATGTGCGCACGCATATTAAATACGCACATATACACATCTCTCTCTCTATATATGTGTGTGTATATGTTTATTTATATATATTTGTGTGTGTATATGTTTATTTATATATATGTGTATGTGTATATATATATATATATATATATATATATATACATACACACACACATATATATATATATATATATATACACATAACACATATATACACACATACATAAAGCTATAAATCATAAAATATTTTTATTTCATGCTCGCAACTCTGTTGTCTGCAGTTCCTTGTTACCTCGTAACTGACTTTTCCCAACCCCCTCCCGAGTTCTTCCTACCTAAATATACAGAAATACTTTCAGAATGAACATCGTTATTTCCATTTACCAAAGTCTAATAATTTATTTTTAAAAGCTCTCCCTCCATCCCACACAGTCGAAAAAATAACAAAAACAAAGACGCACTCACCATGACGGAAAATGGAAGTGTGACATTTTCTTCGTACAGCTTTGTAAGTTTTAATGTTATTGTATTATATATATATTTTTTCTTTACTTACATATCAGTAGGTGTTTATATATATATCTATTTGACTTAGCCATGAAGTGTGTATATGTTTGTTTCGTGTGTGTGTGTGTGTATATATATATACACACACAAGTTGAATAGTCTCCACGTGTCGCTGTAGTTTACATTCGCACACACATACACACAGCCATCATATATATATATACATATACGCTTGGACATGCATAAAAAATATGCACGCATGTATTCATGTTGAGCAAGCTATTTAAAAAAATTTGAAACATCTATATACAGCTTGTCTAAATAAGACAATATTTTGTTTAGTCAACTTATTTCAATTGTTTATTTAATCTTACCTCAATCCACAACTGTCAACAAATTTTATATATTTCAAACATTTAATTGACCAATTGTTTATTTCTCTAAGACATGCATACATCATCTGTTATAGACATCAGCTTACATATGTTGCTTAAAATCCCCCAGGTCAAATTGATCAAGCGATACAACCATGATCATGACCATCTTATCGTGTTTTCAGACAATTTATTCCACTGTATTATCGAAGTGCCCCCACCCCTCCTTTTTTTAAAGATATGGTATTGTGTTATTTTTAGGATAAATTTAACTGCTTGCTATTAGCAGGTCAAGAGACCGTGTAACGAAGGGTCAAACACATGGCCTCAAGATGTGTTTATTATACATAGACAAGTAGTGTATTGTTTCATTTTCGGTTATCATTTAATCGACACATTACGCGCACACATATCCAATCTGAACCTGAACCGATAAGGTCTGGTTTCTTGGGTATGTCACCATTTATAAAACAAATTTTATCTGATGAGGGCGTACCAAAATTTTGGTACCCTTGAAATATATATAATAAAATAAATTTGGTTTTATAAATATAGTTTCCATTTATTAATATCATTGATATACCAGAAAACTTGTAGAGTGCTTCGATCTTATAAATTGAATAACCAACAAATTAAATATCTCTTTGCTTATATATATATATATATATATATATATATATATATATATATATATATATATATATCCAGTGAAATTCCGTTATAACGAAATTCACGGGGTATTAAACAATTCGTTGTAATGAAAATTTCTATATAACGAGATCGGCATAACATCAAGCGTGTGGCCGGGAATTGAAAATAATTTCGTTATACTGAAAAATTCGTTATAACGGAATTTTACCTGTATATATTAAAATGTTTAAAACATGCAAGCATTAACTGAATGGGTACCTAATACTGGTGGATAGTGTCGGAATGTATCTTCTAAGTAGAAATGTGGCAGTGACTTCGAAGTATTGGCTTTGTCGCTTCATTGTCGGAATTATTTTGTGAAAATATAGAAAATATGAATAAACTTTGATGTGTTATATTATACATTTATTGCATATCAAGTATTCCTCACACAGACACTTAAAAAGTTTCAACTTTTCACAAGGTTATTTATATATAACAAATTACTAAGTGTCTGACAAAATGTAACGTTTTAACATATCTATATACAAAGTTCGATTCCTCGTAGCAGCTGCAGACCACACTTTCCCGTCCGTATGGGGTTAGAGCGGTTTTACCCGATCTAAGTTATCTACAGTGGGAACGTGCAACGGGCAGTCAGTGGCCCTCGATGACCATTTTTAATTTTTACCTTGTAGGCTTATTTAGAATTGTTTTTGTAATCGTAATACAATTTTCTGTTAGTTGACCTATACTAAAGGGCTTCACTGATAGTTATGTGTGTTATAATTACCAAGTTCCATGTTATGGAAAGAAGTTATGGTGAATCTTTGGAATAGTGCTTAATGGCCCTAATAGTTGTTCAAAAGTGGCCCGCCAATGGAATATGTTGCACACCCCAGATCTATAGCAATCCGCTTTGTTTACAGTTTTCTATGTACGAGATTCCTACGCACACACTTTCTCTATCTCTCTCTATATATACACACCACACATATATAAAACACATTGAGATGGTAGGTAAGAATTCTAAAAACATTTAATACTTATGTGCGTGTGTATCCATATAGTTACTTTCTACTCTCTCTCTCTCAATATAGTAGAAACTAACTATATGGACAGACACACACACATTTATATATATTATACTTATCTAAAATGTATTTTAAAGAAAAAAGTAACAGGCAAACCATTCCTGCCTTAATGAAAGGACACAATTGAATGTATATATATATAGAGATTCTAAAGACGGAATGGTCATGGATGAGTTAGACCTGTTTGATCTGCACTAACTTGGCACTAAACTAAAATTCATCGGCGATGTTCTATAATATATAAATATCATCATTGTTCGCATGCATCAGAAAAGTGATTTTAAAATATTTTTTATACTGAAAATAATGAAGTTTATTTTTTTTAAATGGCTAATTATTTTGTTTGGATTCCCAGATCAGTCGTCACTGACCAGTGATAAAAATTCAAAACAACCATTCTCTCTTTCTTTCAAAGTATTATTTAGCTGTCAGTTCTAGTAGATCGAGAGACGGCAGAGTTCATTCGTTTTGTTTGTTTAGCGTAAGGTCAGCGGGTTTTTTTTCCGGGAAAGTATCTTATTATTTTTTAAAGACACTAAAGTGTGTATTAGAGATAGGTTGAAGCTTTTATGTTTAGCATCTCATTTTTCTCTCGTTATTCTGAAAACATTAAAGATTTCATACAGCTTTTTACCCATACATATGTATATATATATTGTGTGTGTGTGCAATATGTGTGTAATATATAGGTGTGTGTGTATGTTGAACAATAAGGTTGGTACTTAATCAGTTCATTGTTTTACGATCGTTTCAGAAGGCTGATTGATCATGATAAATCGATATAGTGACTAATCGATAGTTGTTAGGCAACCGCATATACTCTAGATCCATCTCACCTTCCTAATGAGTATGTGTGTTTATGTATATCTATCAATCTGTTTATCTATCTATATATTTATATGTATGTATATATATATATGTATACATATATATATGTATATATATATCATCATTTCATTTTACGTCCGCTTTTTCCCTGCTTGCAGGGGTGGGACGGGAACTGATACTGGCTTGATTTATACAGCTGGATGCCCTTCCTAACACCAACCTCATTTACAGTGAGTGCTGGGTGCTTTTTTGCAGTGGCACCTCCACGACCACTTTGCAATGGAATGATATGGACCCCAGTCCCTATCATCTCATTTCTACAGCTGAGTAAACTGGAGCAATGTGAAATAAAGTGTCTTGCTCAAAGAAACAACACATCACCCGGTCTGAGAATTGAACTCGCAACCTTTCGATTGCAAGTCGAATATATATGTATATATATATGTATACATATATATATATATATATATATATATATATATACATATATATATGTATATATATATACATATATATATATGGTATATATAAGGTATCTATTTTTGAAGTTCTGGTCAACTTTATTTAGTTACCTACCTAGCTATGTGTGATTATTCATGTTTATTTATATGTTAATCAATTTCTAGTTATTATATATATATATGTACATATAAATATACATATATATATATATATATATACATATATACATATATATATATATATATATATACATGTATACATATATATATATATATATACATGTATACATATATATATATGTATACATATATATATATATATATACATGTATACATATATATATATGTATACATAT
>CAXHJY010000209.1:45000-58341 GCA_964016885.1 Eledone cirrhosa | reverse complement strand
CCTTCATACATACAAATATGTATATGCAGATAATCACATAAATAAATAGATATATAAATGAATACACATGCAGTGACATATACACACACACACACATATATATATATATATATATGTATATATACAAACATTATATACAAGATGATGATGATGATGATACACATTCACACAAATATTTAAATATATATATATATGTGTGTGTGTATATATAACTATATATATATATATATATATGTGTGTGTGTGTATACATATATATATATGTATATATAACTATATATATCATACACACATAATTGGATTTATATAAGGTAATGTAACTTAAAAGAAAGAAACAAAAATAAATAAACTATTTGACTGAATATAAACATAATACATAAATATTTATATGGTTTCTATAGAAACTAAATGGAAACAGTCATTGAAAGCACAAAAATTCATAGAAAGTAAATAGAATGCTTATTTTATTTCGGTGCTTTTATTGTATAAATAGGAAGAATAAAGCAATATACACCATTCATCAATGAAATTGAAGTAATTTAAATTCTATGTAATGTTCAAACAAAATAAAAGATACAAAAACAAAGGTGGTAGACCTAATCCATCCCCTGATTTCACATCACCACTGCCTTTTGGACTAGACTTTGGTCTGAGAAACAACTTCCTATTCTACTTCCTACCTTAACAACAACAACCTATATGTTATGGTTTCTTCCTCCCGTTTTCCTTCAATATCCTGGGGTTAAATCTTCCATGACCAAATTTTCAATCAAATACACCATATTTCAATTAAATAATGAAGAATTTTAAAGTATTTTCAAATATAAATAATTGTTTCTTTATGGCATTTATAACATATTTTAACAAATTATTCTTTTGAAATTATTTAGGAAGTTTTTAAGTTTAAATATGTTAAAATATGCTTAAAGTCTGTCCCAAGCATTGCTGACTCAACAAACTAGGGCTTATTCTAGATTCAGTAGTGTTAACTGACTGAAAGTACAAGGCTCTCGCCTGGGAAGGATGTCAATTTTTATAGTAGGTGCTCATAGTACTCATTGTTATGACCAGCAGGTCCACAAATCAAACCCATAACATTGTGATCATGAGCCCAACACCTTACCCCTCAGGCTGTGTGCCTTCAGTTTTTAAATAGAAACCCTTTAAAGCAGGTGGTTTATTTCTGAGAGATCAAGTTTTTTTGGACAGATTGGTATCTAAAGGGTTAATATTACCATGGCATGGCTCTTAGTTGCTTTTAGTAGAGTTTTCTCTGGACTATGTCTCTGGCTTGAGGATGACTTAATATTCTATTTCCCACAGAAATAACAACCTCCTCTGTACCCTGTTCTCTTTTTCTTTTCTTCACATTGTTTAGTACTACCACAGTAGGGGATTTTGGTGCTCTTCTAGCAGAGATCACATCTTTCTTGTTTATTTATTTTCTTAATATATATATATATTGCTCTGATGGAAAAGAAAGATCATTGCTGTGTGGTTAAGAAGTTTGCTTAGCAACTTTGTAATTTGTGGTTCTATTCCAGTGTGAAGCATCTTGGACAAACGTTTTATTTTAAAGGGGAGGGATTAGGTCTACCGCATTCAATGTTGTATATTTTATCTTGTTTGAATATAACATAGGATTTAAATTATGTCAATTCCATTGATGAATATAGTTTTATTCCTTTATTCTTCATATTTATAAAATAAAAGACCAAAATAAAATAAGCATTCTATTTAATTTCTATGAATTTTTGCTTGTCTATAGCCATGGCTCAACCAATGTCCTGTGAGTGAATAGATAGAAACTAAAAATCCTTAGTTTTATTGTGGACCTTTGTAACTATCATCTCACTTCCTATTTCAATATATATATATTGTGTGTGCATGTGTGTGTGTATATATATATTATTATCAACATTTAAATCAAGTGATGATGTGATTTTATGTCCAGTGTAAGCAATACATTCCACAGATGGATTTCAGGAACATTTTTTGTCCAACACACACCAGTATAGAAAAACCTGAATTTAAAAACAAGGATGATGATTTGTCTGAAGAAAAGGCAGTGCTGAATTTTAAACTGAAAGAGGAGCAGGTTGTCCAGTTGGCATAAGTCTACAATTTTGTGGAAGCCTACTTCACCAATATTCTAGTTCTTTTATTCTGTTTTATAACTAAATGCAATATATACACTACATGTATAAGTGTATACTACCTGTAACCCATACATGAAAAATATGATTACTAAAATACTTAATGAATAGTTTGAATTCAGGTAACTTATTTCATTTATGACTTGGGCCTATTACCATAATTACAAGTCCTACATTTCCCATTTAATATGAACCCATTTCCAGCTTTACAAGTTCTGGTATTTTCAAACCCACTTTTTTAATGAGATCAACAATTTAAACAAGATTGTTGTAAGTGTGTGACTATATATCCTGATATATTGTTTCATACTACAGTATACCCATCGTTCTACCCTCTCCTACTAGCATTAAATTTATTACAAAAGTTTGTTGACACTGATAATGAACCATTGAAAAACCCATAAAAAGATATCAAGTTTTACTGATAAGGAATCCTATCTCTTGCTTATATATTAAAGTTGTTGTATCCTAGGTTGTATTGGTTGTTGGGATCTCACAGCAAGCTTTGGCTCTGAGTAGTGTAGCAGGGGCATGTCAACCTAATATACTACATTCTGATCGAGGTTATACTTCTATGAGTTCTGGTTGTTGTTTAGCCTTATGTCTGCCTGATCGAGTATACCTATAGAGAAAGGCAGGGCAAAATAAATGCATGTTCAAGGCATTAAGAAAAGGGATGCAACATTTTATTCAAATTAATTGTATTTTTCATTGCAAACAAATATTTTCTTTGTAGACTTTATAATCTTTTAAGTGTTTAAGCCCTAAACAAACAAAACAAAACAAAAAACAGAAAAAAACAGCTCTGGTGAATGGTGATCCATCTTTGACTATTCCATCATTTGTTTAAGCATATTGCATCCAGGATAATATTTTCAAAATATATCCTCTGATGAATTGTTTCATTAAGATGGTATTAGTAACATAACTTAAAAAATGGTTCTGATATCAAATTATGTTGGAAGGTTTTAAGGTAAACAGGAACATTTTGAAAAGGGTTGTTTCATTTTATATAACTATGGGTAGTTTGAGATAGGTTGATAGCAAAAGAGTTAAGATGGCAAGGCATAATATGAAGGTGATAGCACTGTTATTTCTAGCAGGTAGAGAAACCATTTAGAGGCTTACTCATTGGCTCCAAAGTATTGCTAGTTTGGTAATGATGCTGTTTACAACAATGAATTGTTCTACCTTGTGCATTTATAGCTAAGTAGACTGAGCTATATGAAAGATGTTTTAAACACCATGGACAGAGTACAGTGTTTGTAACAGAGTATATCATTTTTCACAGCATATACACATCTTGTGCATCTATTTATACTTAGGTAGACTGAGCCTTTTGAGAGATTTGTTAACACAATACAGTATTAGTAAGAGAGTATACACTTTATCAACTCATAACTTTTGTCTATTAACAGTTAAGTGAACGGATCTATTTGAAAAGTTTAATTTGTTTCCAAAAGCAATATACCAGTAGCAACATACACACACGGTCTTCTAATTGTGAATCTTAAATCATCATGTTATATAAGTTAAGGCAGCTGTAATACACTGAAGAATAAAGCAATGCAATATTCATCAGAATGTTTTTTATATAATTTAGGTTTCATTATCAGTTTCTTATTAAAATTGTTCTTTTCTCTGTAGTCTCTTATGTTGTTATAATCTATAGGTGTTACACATTTCAATTCATTAATAAAGTTGTATATTATATTAAATAATAAATATTTATGCATAACACAACATATATTAGGAAATCAAAGATAAATTTAATGTGATTATAATTAATATTTGTATGTCTCATTTTGTGGAAATTTAAACAAATATGGAAAAAAAAACAAAAAAACATCTGTTGTCTTCATTGTACACAGAAAAATATAAGATTGTCTCTAACTGCTTCACAGCTAATTGACCAGTCATCAGTAGACAAGTATTCTTTTACTTCTATTCAGAAAGAGAGTTTTAGTCAAATGTTATTTATATCAAATATAAACTAGCACTTCAATGAAATGGTAAGTCTAATTAGCATAATGTTCATCCACATGCAGTACATATTAGATAATATATATAATATATCCTGATAATGGTGATGATGATGATCAAATAAAAACTAGCACTTCAATGAAACTGTCAGTCTCATTAGCATAATGTTCATCCACATGCAGTACATATTAGATAATATATATTTATGCACAACACAGTGTATATTAGAAAATCTAAGATTAATTTAATGTAGGTATAACTACAATGTATAAGCCTTGCATAAGCGAAACCTTATAGTTCATGTTGATTACTGATACATGATATTGATTAGAGATAAGAATGATATTTTAATAATTTATTTCTAGGAAAAAATTGCATAAATGTTCGAACAGAAATAAATCATCTTATACTTTAGTGATACTCCTCTGGATTGATACTTTATTTCATTGATCCTAAAAGGATGAAAGGCAATTTTTACCTTCATACTATTCAAACTTTCAAAGTGTAGGGTGTGGGTTGGAACAAATACTAGCTGGCTTTCTGTACTTGGCTCTAATGAATTTACCAATTTTCTTTGTTAAACTTTCTTATGCAAATATCCTTTTTAATGATTGTGTTGTGAATATTTATTTAAATAAGTGAGATAGAAGAGAAGAGGCAGCAGCGATGACATTTGGAGGCACTGCCAGTTTGATGAGATTATGGTCACTGAATCCCTGCCTGATAGATAGAAGGGAACTTGGCTGAGGTCTCACCGAAATGTTTGCAAAATAATGAACTCCACTAAAACCATCCAATGACCAGTTGGGGGTGTTAAAATAGGCAGTTTTTAATCGTTTCATTACTAGATTTCTAATGATATACATTGTCTATCTGTTTGAATTAATTTTGAATATAACCAAAAATTTGGAAGAATTCAGTAAAATAACTACGTTTTTCATTTGAAAGTTGATATTTAACAAAAATAAAATTATGATGGAAAGTTTTAATATATAGATAAGCATTTTAAGATGAACAGTTTCATAAATCATGTATGATAAATTAAGGGCGATATCAAAGGTTGGTATCAAAAAAGTTTTTTAGTAGTCTACTAACTGAGACCCATTTTGACATTGTCTGAGTGTTAGATATTTATTTCTTTTTACTGTATAAAACGATCATACTGTAGTTCCATTAGTTCTGCATATATACGGGTACAAAACCAGGTGTCTGCAGTGTGCTGTTATATAAGGATGGACCTGTGCTATTGATAATCATGCCAATAGAATTTATTGTATTAAATTTTGCCATATATACTAGGATTAACAGTCATATAAACAATCAAACAAATTGGGAAATGTGTGTTTTGATAAATTAAAAATTTGCATTAGAGAAACCCTATAGTTTATGTTGATTACTGGCACGTGGAAAGGATTAAAAGTTAGAATATTTTATAATTTATTTCAGTGGTGTAATTACATAAATGTTGAGCATATATGTACAAATAACATGCAGAATTAAATTTATGAATAGCATTAGAGAAACAACTATTAAGGGGGACCCCAGGACCTTATTATTGGAAAGTGAACCTCTTATTGTAGCAACATAGGATAGGAAATGCATAGTGTGTTTGTATGCATGTATGTTTCTGTGAGAAAATTTTTAAAAGTTACAGACAGATATAAATATATAAACAAATATACAAACACACATGGTATATTATTATAATAGTTGATATAAACTGACTACATTTATTTCAGTTTTGTCTTCTACTATAAATAGATCTGTCCTTCAATATTTACTGTGGCATTTTTGCTTTATCAATAAGAAGTTGATGTTAGATGCTTAATGAACCCTTCTACATTTCTGGAGAAAGGGATGCTGTAAGTAATCTCCCCAGACTTTTCTTATAATGCAACATATCTAGTTCCAAGAGAGACAAAAGGAGAGCAAGAGCAAGAGAAGAATCAACCCAGGTAGTTGATTGGTACTTTACTTATACACTCTGGAAAGATGAAGGGTATTTCAACTCAGGATGCAGAAAATCAGTATGAATATCACAATACATTCCATCTGCCATTTAATATACTTGCCAATCCACAGCCTTATATAAATCCCTCTGGCACATACACACATGTATATATATATATATATATATATATATATGTTTGGACAGAACATTAGTAACACCATGCACACTTTGCTTTCATCCATTTGTGATTCTTAAACCTTCACAATTAGCTTTGAGATAAATTAGGCGTGAACTAAAATGGGAGCACAAAGGATATTTGGTTGTCTTTTCATGTTTAAGCTGCAATCACTGATGTATTAGCCATACATATTCTAAACATGAAATGTGTAGAAAAGCTTGAAAAGAAACCTTGGGTACTGCATTACCTCCAAATTCTGGCTACAAATGTAAATGCAAGAACAAAACATAAAATTTCCTATTGATCTTACAAGCATTGTCTAGTTGTCATAGAGTCACTATTGATCTATGAACATTGTCTAGTTAATACATTTACTGTTGATAAGTGTATATTGTCTAGTTAAGTAGTGTTTTGTTCACTGAATATTACCTAAATAGATCAAAGCATGTTGCAGTAAGATCTGTCATGGATATAGATTTCTACAAGTGGTGGGTACAATATCAATGCAGTTATTCTATAGTTTCCATTTTATATTCGTCTTTCTATTGTTTATGTTAATGTGGTTTCCATGATTAAAAGAAAATTAGATTGACATTCAAATAAAATAAAATTTAAAAAACAAAACATTATTTATAAGTAAAATAATTGTTTCTACTTTTTGCACAAGGCCAGTAATTAACCAATGCATTACTGGTTCTTTGTTTTATCGACCCCCGTAAGGATGAAAGGCAAAGTTAACTTCGGCAGGATTTGAATTCAGAATGGCAAGGGCCGTAACTCTATGCGTCAAAGCATGGTGTCCGACCCTCTACTGATACTGCCAATCCACCTCCATAAGTAAAATAATAACAGCAAAAATATCATCACCATAAAAATAACAACAGGAAAATATGAGCAAAACCCTTCAGTTTTATAACAACAAAAAAAGATTTATTCATATTTTCCTTCATATTTTTTACACACATGTGCCCATATTTTAAAGGGATGGGAATTGATATATATATCTGTGTGTATTTATGCATGATATATATATAGAAAACAAGACCAATGGACTGTAATAAATACTAAGGCCTTCCCTGGGGAAGAATGCGCTGCCAAGCAGAAATTAGTTATTAGAGACATCAAAATAAACAAAAGACAGAACAAGACATGTGGGAAAATATGGAGATAGAGGGTGTGGAAGCTAAAGGACCTCTTGGTTAAATATAGGTTTAGAAATGCTGTCCGAGATGCACACTGAGAGTGATGATGAGCTAGATACAGACAACATAGAGGACAACTGAGAATTCTTACATGACAATCTTTTGCAAACTACTGGTGAGACATGTGGCTGAAGTAAAGCACCAGCCAGACAGAGGGGGATCAAGTGGTGGAATAGCACAGTAGATACAGCCATTAAAACCAGGAGACGGGCATGGAAAGACAGGAACAATGAGGATAGCACAGACCAGTACCAAGTAGTTAAGAAAGAAGCTAAGTGAAAGATATACACAGCTCAGAGAGAGGCTGAAGAAAGTAAATTTGCCAATGTCTTGAGACATGAGAATCAGAGACAAGAAGTGTTCTGTATTGCAAGGCCTGTGTGTTAGTTTGAATTGAGATGCTGTTGTGGAAAAATGTGTTAAAAATGATGCTGGTTCACTTAAAACCACTGATGCCCAAAAGAAAGAGGCCTGGAAATGTTACTATGAGAGATTGATGAATGGGAGGAAGAGAAACTACCCCCAACCTACCCAAATGAAGGGCAAGCTATTGAATTTGGCAGTTTTAGGGTCAAAGACACAATCAAGGAGATGAAGAATGGTAAAGCTGCAGGACCATCAGAAATAGATACAGAAGTGCTAAAAGATTCGAGAGAGATAGGAATCAAACTAGTAACTTGTATAGTAAATCAAGTAATACATGATGGAGTCATGCCCAATGACTGGTAAACAGCAGTACAATCATAAATTGCTACAAGGGCAAAGGTGATGCTCTAGAAAGGAGCAACTATAGAGACATAAAACTAATAGACTAAGTTATGAAAGTGACAGAAGGAGTTATTGTGCAGTTAATTAGGGAAATTAATCAAAATAGATGAGATGCAGTTTGGTTTCATGCCTGGGAAAAGTACTATAGATGCCCTCTTCTTAGTGAGGCAATTACAAGAGAAGTTCCTAGCCAAAAATAGACCACTATATTTAGCTTTTTTTTTTATCTATAGAAGGCAATTGACAGAGTAGCTCGATCTATTATCTGGTGGTTCTTAAGGAAATGACGTGTAGAAGAATGACTTGTGAGAGCAGTGCAAGCTATGTTCAGAGGAGCTAACAGCAAAAAGAGAGTAGGAAATGAGTTTAGAAAGGAATTCAAGGTACAGGTAGGCGTTCATTAATAATGGTTTCTGATTTAGGCATAAGTTTAACAATTTTTGGGGAAGGGAAGTCGATTGAATCTACCCCAGTGCATTACTGGTGCTTTATTTTGTTGATCCCATAAGGATGAAAGGCAAAACTAGCCTTGTCGAGCTTAGGACTCTAATAGTAAAGAATATTATAATACCAAGTAAATTCCTAACCCAAATATATCTATGAATATTTATTCTTCTACTGGCCTTTCATCGCTTTTAATGATGTCCACTTTGTTGATTAATTTGGGCTAAGTCTTTAGCTTGAGGATACCTTCTCTACTTCCCTCAAAACTTGAAAACCCAGAAAAGTTTTCTTATTTCTAACTAAGTGAGAACAAATATATTCTTCCTTTTGAAAATAGTAGTGTGTGTTTGGATGGAGATTTGGTTGTTTCTCAGTTTGAATAACCACAGAGAAGTTGCCTCAATAGTTCATTGCAATAACAGCTGACTTGCATAGTATGCACACATTTTAGATTAAATTATTTACATATAGGCTGAACATAGGAAAAGCATCAAGTCATAAAAATAACAACCAAATTTTATGTGAAGTAATGTAGCTGTGAACATGAGAAAATACATCAACAAATCATATATAGAGAGAGAGAGAGAGCGGGTGAGAGAGATAGAGCGAGAATGTGAGTGGTGTGTGGCATTGGTTTAAATGTGTGAAAGATTGTTGTATCACAAACCCAAATAAATCATGCCAACATGGATCCGGCATATGTGAAAAGGATAATGTTAATCATTTGCATTCTGTCATTGGAGTTTTCTAATGTTTGACACGTATTTGCATACTTCAAGCTTCTCATAGGCTTTCTGACAGTTCAATTGATAATTGCCTCTAAGAAGCAGTGAAGATGCATTTCAATTATGTTATTGACTCCATGTTAACAATAATTGCAAATGCAATTTCCTTCTTGCTGTTGAATTCTGATAACAATGAATGACCTAAAGGTCAAAATGGATACCTTCTAAGGTCTCTATTGGTCACTTCAGACAATGAACTCAACTGATTTACAAACTATTATGACCATAAATTTCAAACTTTTTATCACCCCTCGTTCATTAAATCAGAGACAGCTCTGAGTTACTTATATTGAAATGTTCGGTGTTTAATTAAGACATAAAACTTCCAATCAAAATGCTGGAAATCTATAAATCTGTCAGAATATTCAAATTGGAAGTCTTGGAATGGAATTTAATGTCTTAATCTCTTCTCACTGACAGTTCAGCATGCTGATAGTTATCTTATTAGTTTAAAGCAGTAAAATGCTGCAAACAAGAATAAGAATCAATAGATCAAGAAAAAAAAGAAAGATATGATATTTTTTGTATCAAATTATTTCCAGGCTTAGTTAATCTCTAATAGTGATGGCGTTTCATACATGATAGATAGGTAAAATTCAATTAAGTATTCAGAGAAAATCAACAGGGAATACGATTCTGTAAAGCTATTCATTTATCATTAACTAGATCTGGAAATTCTTTTTGAGATTTTAATTGCATTGAAAGGGTTTACAATCTTCTTAAAATCTTGCAATACATTATTCATCAAATAAACAAAAGCATGGTAATAGATGCAGGTATGTTTATGCAGTTAAGAAGTTCACTTTGCAGCCATACAATTTTTAGTTCAATCCTACTCCAAGGCATATTAGGAAAGTGTCTTATAGACTTGGGCTGATCAATAATTTATGATTGCAATTACTAAATGGAAATTGTGAGAAAGACAATTGTGTGTGTGTGTGTTTGTTTGTGCTTGTTTATGTGTGTGTGTGTCTGCATGTGTGCGTACATATATGGGTGTGTGTCAGTTACCAGGTACATCTTCACATCAACACCATTTGACGCATGTGGTGGTGTTTA
The DNA here is from genome assembly GCA_964016885.1 of Eledone cirrhosa. NCBI lineage: Eukaryota > Metazoa > Mollusca > Cephalopoda > Octopoda > Eledonidae > Eledone > Eledone cirrhosa. The sequence goes on along the minus strand of CAXHJY010000209.1, from coordinate 47,816 downwards.
TTTTTCCAAGTTTATGCAAAAGCTCAAGAAAGTGTGCAGAGTGATAAAGTGTTTTTCACCTTGTTATTCCTAGACCAAATTAACTGCATCGAAAATATGAGAAGCCGCCTCCCCCCCTATATATATATATATATATATATATATATATATATATATATATATATATATATATATATAAAGAAAAAGGGATGAAATCGAAAATGCAACTGAAGTCTTATTTTCTTTTAAAATATATATATTTATTAGGTTCCTTTACCGGTTTCGCAGTTCTTCTGCTTTTCAAAAGGTGAGTTGAGATGGAGGGTCTGTGGTTTTTCTCACATCTGATGTGAGAAAAACCACAGACCCTCCATCTCAACTCACCTTTTGAAAAGCAGAAGAACTGCGAAACTGGTAAAGGAACCAAATAAATATATATATTTTAAAAGAAAATAAGACTTCAGTTGCATTTTCGATTTCATCCCTTTTTCTTTATACTTCCACCTCGGTTATTTTTCATTTTGTAAAAAAAAAACAAAAAAAAAAACTCACTTTCTAATATATATATATATATATATATATATATATATATATATATATATATATATATATATATATATATAAAGAGAGAGAGAAAGAGGTGAGGGAATGAGAGTTACACATACACACTAATATATGAGGCCTCTTATGGTAATAACTGATAATGAGTTTGCACCTGAAAAGGTCTTCTGCAAGGTGTAAGCTAGGTGAAAGTATTTCTGTGGGAGACCAGTTCTTGTTCATGCAACTAAGCCTCATTCTGCACACCACTGATATTTTGCAAGGCAAAAGTCAATAGAGCTTGGCACCAGTGATGTTGCAACTCACTTTTAACAGCTGCATTGACAGGATCAATGTGAAATAAAATATATTGCTCAAAGATATAATGCATGGCCTGATCCAGAAACAGAACTCATGACATTACAATTATGAGCTCAATAATCTAACCACTCAACAACGATCCTATATATTATCATCATCATCATCATCATCATCATCATTAATGACCGTTTTCCCTGATAAATGAAGATGGTGATATATATATACATTCCTGATGATTTCATACAAATGAAATAATTCTAGTTTTGTAGAAGACATTTCCATATAAAATGAATATGCTTCTTCTCTACTAATCTATTGAGTACCTTATTTAACTGTGGATTCCTTCTGATTCTATTTGGAAAACCATATATATATATCTTGCAAGCAGGGAAAAGTAGACGTAAAATGATGATGATGATGATATATATATATATATATATATATATATATATATATATATATATATATATATATATATATATATAGGAACATGTATGACCCCAACGGCAGAGCTGAAACCGTTTCGATGGCTAATTCTGGACTAAATTCTGGACGAAACGGCTTGAGCTCTGCCATCGGGGTCATACTTGTTCCTATTACCCACTCTACTACCCTAAGTATTGAGTACTTTGGTGCGTTATGGTCCATCTGGTTCCTTACCACATCTCCTTCGTTATATATATATATACACACAAACACACACATATATATATATATAATACATATAAAGAGAGAGAGAGAGGGAGAGAATCGTAGAAAGCGTGGGAGAGAGAGGATGAAAAAGATATGTGTGTTTGTGTGAGTGCATATCTAGGTTTGTGTTTGACACAATACTATCATTTAAAAAAGTCCACTGTTGTATCAAAAAGCTAAACTTAGCAACTTGGTAAAATATACAGTAATAGAATAAGTAACAGGTTGAAATAAGTATTGGAGACGTGATCAGCTAAAATATTGATGACCACACTCCAAAGACAGCAAAATAAAAAATATGATGAACATAGAGTAGAAGGATAAGGAAGCTAGAAAAAGGAGATAAAAAGAGAAGAAATGGAAAAATGAAAAGTAGAGATATAGGTACATAGAACATAGAAAGAAGTAGAGAGAGATAAAGAAGGATAGAGATGAAAATAGAAAGCAACGAACAATGCACGTATGAATTTAATTAGGACAACAAATCATTACTTTTAAAGATTAACTAAGATGTGAGTGTATATATATATTGTATATAAATATAAATATATATATATATTGTATATAAATATATATGTAGTATATATATATATAATTATATTGTATATAAATAAATATATATATGTTGTATATATATATATTTATATTGTATATAAATAAATATACTTATATTGTATATAAATAAATATATATATATATATACTTATATTGTATATAGATACATATATATATACTTATTATATATATTGTATATAAATAAATATATATATAAATGGAATAGAATGAAACGAAATTTCATTTCTCACTCTTAGTACGGCACTTACTTAAATGTATGTATGTATGTATGTATGTATGTATACGTACATATATATATGTATACAGACGTACAGTAGTATGTATATATATACATACATGCACATATATATGTGTATATATGTATGTATATATATATACATACTACTGTACGTCTGCATACATATATGTATGTACGTATACATACATACATACTTACATTTATATATATATATATATATATATATATATATATATATATATATATATATATAGTATATATATATTCCTTCTATAGATAAAACTAGGTCACTTGTTAATAACTCTGTTAATTTCTCTAATCGCAATTGTAATTGCCCTGTTAAAAATAAAAGTCCTCTCAACAACCATTGTCTTGAAAAAAACTTAATCTACGAATGTAAAGTTATAACTGACACCAATTCCTTTACCTATTTTGGCTCCACTTCCACCTCCTTTAAAGCTCGTCTTTA
>CAXHJY010000209.1:15000-27500 GCA_964016885.1 Eledone cirrhosa | reverse complement strand
ATATATATATATATATTGTATATATATATATATATAGTATATATATATATATTGTATATATATATTTATATATATATATATATTGTATATATATATTGTATATATATATATATATATATATATATTTTATATCTATAAATATATATTTTATATATATATATATATTTTATATATATATATATATATATTGCATATATATATATATATATATATATATATATATATATATATGTATATATATATATATATATGTATATATATATATATTGTATATGTATATATATATATATATTGTATATATATATTCCTATCCTCGGGCCCCGTTCCCTGGATCTGACTCGAACACCTCTTCCTCCCTGTGATCTCGTTGATGATCATCCAGCTCTCCCTACATTCGGAACTGTCAACCGCTCTCTCCACACTTCTGATCTTCTCTATCAGTGCCTCCTCTCTGGCATCAGTGTAAGCGGTACAGAGCTCTTCCCTCATCACCTCCACAGTCTACATCCTCTCCTCCATAGCATCAGCATAGAATTGGTCCTTGGCAGCTTTCAGGTGTTCTCTGGCTGCACACACTTTTGGGTTTGCAGTGCTGACGTGCTTCCCTTTGTTCTTTTTCCTTGGCACCAGGGTTTCACTTGCTTCCGCCACTGCATTGGTGAAGTGCCCGTACCTCCTCGTCACACTCTCCTCAGTCCATCCAATCTATCTCTCCTCTGACTCTCCACACAGAGCACTAAACCTGTTTCTCACTTCCACTGTGAACCTCTCCTGTAGCTTATCATCTTCCTTGAAAGCTCCCAATCATAGATTGCTCTCCGGGACCGAGCCTTGCTCTTTCTTAAGCTCACCCGGACCTCACTCATAACAAGTCGGTGGTCACTAATCACTATCACTGTAGTGGAGTCTGTGCTGCTGTATGGGTCTGAGACTTGGAGACTGACCAAGAAACTCACTCAGATGGTGGATGGGTGCTACACGAGAATGCTGAGGATGGCTCTGAACATTAATCAATATACACTGAGGATGAAAAACTCAGAGCTGTATGGGAGCATCCCAAAAGTCAGCTCAAAAGTGACACAGAGGAGACTGAGATTGGCTGGACATGCTCACCGACATCCAGAGTTGACATTGCACTCAGTGCTCCTTTGGGAGACCCTACATGGACATACTTGAAGAGGAAGATCAAGGTTAACGTATGTTGATGCTCTAAGGACAGACAATGGTCTGTTGGAGACGCAGGACATGGCAGCGATAATGAGGGACAGAGACCGCTGGAGAGAACTCGTCCATGGACCTCGGGAATTTTACCCGCCTTAGAATAGAATATATATATTATAAACATATTGTATATATATATATATATATTGTATATATATATATATATATATATATATATATATATATATATATATATATATATATATATATATATATATATATACATATATATATTGTATATATATATATATATATATATATATTGTATATATATATATATATATATATATATACCAGTTGCAACATGTATATATCTATAACTTTATGTATATGTTAACCTTTATATTTAATAATCCCAAGATAGGTTGAGATTAAATTTGGCGATATTTGGCTGCGCTTTCTAGCAGCAAGCCTACCCGCCGTAAGCAACCAATCACATTCTTTCTGGCTTGACCACAGACACATAGCGATTCTTAGCCATTTTTGAATCTATTTTTGGCGGGATCGGATTGAAAAACTAGATGTCTGATTTTGAGTTTGTCTCCTGATGAATCCTAACTCAGGACATTCCTATTATTTGGATGTCTAAAAATAAGGATGAAACCATGGTAGAGATTAAAATACGGTAGGTACGCATTTCTTCTAAGTTTAATTTAACAACTAATTGTGTATGGTTGATGATATATTTAGTCAATTTCTACATGCTGTCGAAATGTTGGATAAATTCTCGATTGGGGCCACCGCGAAGAGGTTACGTTCGGTTATTTGTCGGAGATTTCTCCATAAGTGCCTTTCTTCTTATAGCTTGATCTAATTGATTTTTTATATGGTTAATTATGCTAATTAGAAGAAGAAATAGTATATATTTTATCTGATGATTCTAAAGACATGATTTATGATATATATATATATATATATTATATATATATATATATATATTGTGTATATATATATATATATAATATATATATATATATATATTGTATATATATATATATATATATATATATATATATATATATATATATATATATATATATATATATTGTATATATATATATATATATTGTATATATATATATATATTGTATATATATATATATTGTATATATATATATATATTGTATATATATATATATTGTATATATATATATATATTTTGTATATATAAATATATATTATATATATATATATTGTATATATATATATTGTATATATATATATATATATATATATATATATATATATATATATATATATATATATTGTATATATATATATTGTATATATATATACATATATATATATATTGTATATATATATATATATATATATATATATATATATATATATATATATATATATATATATATATGAGAGTATTGAATATATATATATATATATAAATATATATATATATATATATATATATATATATATATATATATATATATATATATATATATATATATATATATATGTATATATATATTGTATATATATATATTGTATATATATATATATATATATATATATATATATATAAAGTAAAATAAATAAGTCAAATGTTTAAAACTTTAGCTTCGTTTATTACTGCTATATATATTTCGGTGACAGCCATCTTTGGCTGTGACCTCTTCAGGCAGTCCGAATTAGTGTGGTATAGACAAGTACATATGTTTTTGAGGTGTATAATGTTGTCAATACTCTGATATACCCAGGTCCTGGTTGGGTTGTTACTTCACTGAGGAACTGGAATCATATGATTCCAGTTCCTCATTGAAACACTTCTCCCTAAGACGTCTAAACACTTCACCCTAAGACGAACCCACAACATACACACGTCAACATACATACCTACATCAGTATACATCTCTATCCACATATAAACACAATGACATACGTAAACACAAATGTTCTATGGTGCAACACAAATATACACAAATTTGCATACCTTTTGATGTCTATAGATATAAACGTGCCGACACACACACATACATATATGCACACATGCATTGCACACTGATGGGCACATACATATTTGTACACAAGTATTCCAATACGGCAAGGCCTAATGGATTCCCCTTGCAGTACGTACAATCTTGACACTCACACACACCTTAGTATTATGACAATACTGTATATCATTTCACACCTTTTATTATTAAGGTTTTTGATGTTCAATTGAGAGAATCGTTTTTACTGAAAATATCGAATAATGTACACCATTTTTACCAGTATCACAAACATACTGTCCCCCCCCCCACACACACATATATACACACACACATATATATACACACACACATACACACGCGTACATTAACATACAAAGAGACACACACACACACACACACACACACACACACACACACACACACACACACACACACACACACACACACACACACACACACACACACACACTTCTCCGTATAAGACAAGAGCTGAAAAATATCTTTTAACATGTTAAAATATCCCCCACACACGTACAGACACATTCCTACTGACCATCCCTCTACCACGAATTACTCTGCTACACACATACACACACACACACTTGTCTGAACAGGCTGCGGTTCGCACACACATTACTGCTGACCATTATCACAACAACGGACCTCTTTACTACTACTACATACACACACACACACACACACACACACTTACACACACATATTTGGCTTGAAAGACCTATTTTTCAGTGACTTCTCAATCAGCCGAGACAAATCTACATTTGGCGCAAAATCAATTTTTAACATTCACATGACCTCTACCGACCAATGAAAATTTTTTGGACCACAAGAATTTTTTCATACGCTAGAGCCACTTTTTTTTACATAAAACAGGTAGAATTTCCATAACTAATCAGATTAGGGCAAACATCACGAGCGCTCTATATCAAAATTATTTTTGAAAAGCATTAGAAATGCGCAACCGGTAAAACTTAAAACCAAAACTGAATACTAACGAATATTATTACTAATTTTTACTTATTGCTAATTAAACTATTTTTCATGGGAACAGTTTGTCAGCATTTTCTTTTCCTTTTACATATATATATATATATATATATATATATATATATATATATATATATATATATATATATATATATATATATACATATATATGTATTGTATATAATTATATATATATATTGTATATATATATATATATATATTGTATATATATATATATATTGTATATATATATATATATATATATATATATATATATATATATATATTGTATATATATATATATATATTGTATATATATATATATTGTATATATATATATATATTTATACTTATTGTATATATATATATATATATATATATATATATATATATATATATATATATATATATATATATATATAAAGAATTAAAAAGAACTGAAAGATGCAGTAAAAGAGATTTATTCGGTTCTTACGTACGTTTCAATAGACATCAATTTGCCTAGATCTCGCTACATCTATAAGAGATCTAGGCAAATTGATGTCTATTGAAACGTACGTAAGAACCGAATAAATCTCTTTTACTGCATCTTTCTGTTCTTTTTAATTCTTTATACACGCCCCGGAATATAGCTAAACTGGAATATACACCTTTTTTCTGCATTTCGTTGAGCACCACTCTGTTGTAAGCTGACATTCCACTACACGGTACATAACACTGTGTCCTGGAAAACATTAATGCACTCGTGCATAACCAATTATATATATATATATATATATATATATATATATATATATATATACGCTAGGGGAGGTAATTACGAGGTAATTAAAAGGGGAGGTAATCTAATATATTTCAAATTGTATTTTTAACTAAATTCATTTATGATAGTCTAATATTTTAAAAATAGGTGATTGCTTCACGATGATGACCCATGTCTCCGCCATGTGGAGGGGATGCTTAAGAGCCATCCAGATATCATGTGACCATTTTTGGTTCGCGGTGTCCACATGATATCTGGATGGCCCTTTATACTAATTAGTCATTTATCTGCATAAAAATTATACCAGATCATTCTGATTATTGGCTTGAAATCTTTTACAAAATTAGTATGAGCAACTAAGAGGTCATCAATAAAAATAGAATTACTTTTTGAAGTTTTCAAGCACAGCATTTTTTGCGATTTTAAATAAAAGTTAATATCATAATTCTTATTTTGTATACCCACATTGCAGATACAGAGAAACATGACAATCCTATATAAAGGTCGTAGACAACAGTATCAGTTTTTATCCGTAACACCATTGAAATGCACAAGTTTCACCAATTCACTATTATGCACTAATCATCTCAAATGCATTCATGATTTACTAGCTTTGTCATTAAGCCAGTTGCCTCAACTAGATTGCAATTATACTCAAAAGAACTTTAAAATGTCAATCACTTGTCAGTAATTCACTATGATCTTTTAATTATTAGATAGTTGTTGCTTGCATTGCCTTAAAAAATAGTAGATCAGATAGAAAAATGCGTACAGCAAAAAAAAGTAATATTGTTGGAATATAAACCTTTAAAAATGCAGGACAAGAAACTAAAATAAAACTTTAAAAGAATAAGACAAGAAACTAACATAAAACTTTAAAGAATTGGACAAGAAATAAAATATTTTACAATATTAGTGGCACAATTTTTTTATTCGTTTCCTGTGCTATGTCCCAGTATCTTCTTGATTAGTGCATAATAATTGTCATGCTCTCGTTGTGCGTTGCCCCTGAGCGGTTGGTTCCGGTTGGGGTTGGTTGGCTGAGCAGTTCTGCTCCGTCAGAATGACCAGTGCAAGAAGAATTGGCCGATGCAGCTGCAGGTCTCCTCCAAGAATGCACTTCTGGTCCCGCAACACCAGACAAAGATGGAGAAGACGACCGGGACAAGATGTCGACTCTGACCACCGACTACGGCACCTCCCTCAACCACCGGCCCTCCCTCCCTCTTCCCTCTGTCCCGTCATCCCTCCAGTCCTCCTGCTCCCCCTTCCTGTACCAGAAAGCTGTGGCACGCATTCATCTGGACTGCCGGACTTGAACTCAAGGACAAGATGCAAGGAGAAGATGGACGGGTTGGTCAAAATCAAGGATGAGCGGGACGACAAGACCGTCCGCTGCTGCTCAAGATCTGTGCTCAAGGGCCCATAGGTCCATTCACATTATGCTAGACACATGAGGCGTGTCGCCGAATGATGAAATAGGAGTATGGTTATGGCCCAATTGGTGTTCAAACCAGGATCAAATGATCCCCCCGGTCTGACGACGACCTCTGAATGTGGAACCCAGAGCCTATGAATGTGGAACTCGATTCTTTACCAATAAAAATTTTGCCACTAATGTTATTGTAAATTTTTTTATTTCTTGTCCAATTCTTTAAAGTTTTATCTTAGTTTCTTGTCCTATTCTTTTAAAGTTTTATTTTAGTTTCTTGTCCTGTATTTTTAAAGGTTTATATTCCAACAATATTACTTTTTTTTGCTGTACCCATTTTTCTATCTGGTATATATATATATATTCATTAAAATAACAGATTAAAGTTAAGCAAAGAATCGCTGCTTTTACCCTTAATGGGATCTTCTGAAACAAATAAAGTCAATCTGTAAACGCAGAAGTGGATATTTCAAAAAACGTTGCAACCGGAGGAAGACAAGGAGACGATACTTTGGTTCGTGGAAACGTTCGCTGGCAAAGAACGGGATAAAACGAATATAATACGTCATTAATAGGAGCGGTGAAAAACAATTACGCGCAAAGACATAACCACGTTTATGGTATAAAAGAAGTCGTAGACTAATGTTCTCTTAGGTGGTTCATAGAGACGTTCTCAGGCAATGAACGGAAAAAACGAAGATAATTCGTCATATGTTGAGCGTGGAGAACAATTGCATGCAAAGACAAAACCACGTAAATGGTATAGCAGAAGTCGTAGACTAAAATTCTAACTAGGAAACCGAAAGAATCTCCGCTTCAGAGTTAAGAATGAAGTAAATAAAATACAATACAGAGGTAATAGAAATTAAATAAATGCATACACGCATGCAAATACGTACATACACAAGCATACGCGAAAACACTTGCCATAGGTATAGAAAACCACGCACATATAAATATGTGTGTGTGTGCGTGTATACAAGTAAATAAATAATTAAATAAACGTATATAAATAAATGAATACGTATATAACAATCGCACACAGATACCTACATGAAAATACACACATGTTCGGAGACGTAAGTCAACCAAAGCATGAAGTACACATATACACACATCCTACATACGTACGAACCTGCATACTCACACAGACGCAAAACCCCCGTATACACATAACCAAACCATATGTACCAGAATATATAAAAATGATACGCAATAACATATACAATCAAATATACGTACGAGAAAGTATACGTACCTTCACAAAACATACAGGTAATATACTTACCTATGCAAATAAGTAATGGTATAAACAAAACATATACTTAGCTACCACATCAAGACGTAAAATATCCACGTATAGATCCTACTATCCGTTAGGGTATAACGTGGGGCTGTAATACAGGAAAGTTTTGTGCAATTTATGTTTACAAGCCGAAATTGCCTCAGATTATTTGTTTAAGATGTGGTCTGTGGCGTAGAGTATTTCCAGGGCCTCAACGGCGCAGAGGTCACATGGTCTTTTATTTCCGTTATACGATCTAGCCCTAGCTACGATCTCACAGTGTAACTTATATTGGGTGTGGTTGTCTTTTAGACTCCAGATATAAGCTGAAAGTGACGTCATATTCCTTCTTAGAGGATAACGAAAGAATGGGTATGCATGTAAAAAGGCTACTTGAATCTATTGGCGTTTAACCCTATGTAGGCACTACGGGATGTGGGTGTTTCAACCTTACATTTGTAGACAATGTTACTAGAGAGGCATTTCCCGGATAGGGGGCAAACCACCCGAATCCTACAATTACAGTTAGTACTAACTACAGGGTTGCACGTGTTCCTACGGCTAGGTAGTTTACCTAAATTTGGTAGCTGTGATGTTATGTGCAAGGTTAGGAGTCGTACAGTAAGAAATGTTAATAGTATTTCTATTAAAAATGTTACTATATTTATGTGTAGGGGGAAAATGCTTCGTAATAATGGAAAGAAAGATCTTATCTAATGGTGTGGCCACCTCCATATTATATGGTGGGTTATACCAACAAATGCGACGGGATCTATATCTTCTAGGTCTATTTTCGTACTCTGTATATGCTACCTTATCGACAAAACCATTCCGAGCAAGAGCGTCATTGTAATAAGTGGAATGGTCGTTGAAAATATGCTCGTTAGTAGATAGACGGGAAAGCCTCAACGAAACGTTTCTTACCAGGTTCTTGGTTATGCTGGCAGGATAGTTGGAATGCTTACTTATGTAATTAAGCGTATCATTCGGCTTTCTATACGGGTAATACAACCCATTCGATAAATTGAGGGTAACGTCGAGGTAATTAACGACCGAGAGATTGGCCTCAACCTGTATAGAGAGGTTGAAGCCTTTAAAGAACGCTGTGAGTTCTTTTCTGAACCTGTCACAAGCACGAGGTCCGCACTTAGTCATGGTCAAATACCATCATCACGGTACAAACCACCGCCAGCGTTGGGGAATTCGTCCTTGATAGAGAAAAGAAGGAAAAGGCCGATAAGATGAGTAACCTCCGCAGAATCGCTGGCGCCCAGACTCACGTCGAATGGGGTACTATTGGATTTTTTAATCCAAATAGAGTCGTCGAAATTAATCACCGACTTACGGGCATTGAGGATGACATCAACTTCGAAATCCTTAACCACTGTGAGTGTTTTAGCGAAATTGATAGCTCTAAGGAGAAGTGGTAAAGTGATGGAGGAGTAGTAATTGTTGATGTCGAATTGGATAAAACGGCAATGTTCCTTGTTGCATATGCCGTTGAACCAATCAATCACCGCGAAAGAATTGTTCCACAGTGCAAGAGGGGCCAAACTTCTAATTTCAGGTATAATTCTATCAAGAATCCTTTTACTAAGACTACCTAAATCGGACTTCGTAGGGTTAATAAGCCGAGTAGAGGGGTTGTTCGGAAAATTGGATTTGTGATCCTTCAGGGTAAAGTGGGGAGAAATAGGGTCCAGAGGTTCGGTCCGGTCCAGGATGTTGAGATCAGAGGTGATTTTAAACCCAGCATCGTTGATTTCATTGATGACGCAGCGATTAGTTTTACCGTAATCCTTAGTTACAGCATTATGTAGTAGTTGATGGTAAGTACTGCGCTCCACTTGATATAGGTTGCCAGTTTTGTCGGAATGGACGTGCACGGCATTAGAATCCTTAATAGAACGAATTCTATTCTTCAGGTCTTGCTGGAAGGAATTGCTCCTATTCCGAAATTTGATACTCCGTATGAGTTCGAAGACATCATTTTCGAAGGGTAGCAGTGCTGGGTTACACGGGGGGTTATTATAGGTTTTAAACCAAAATTTATCCTGTTTGTTGTCTGCTTTTCGCGGATTATCGAAATAAAAGGCACGCCAAGGCAACCTTATTTTTTCCGTTCATTGCCAGAGAACGTCTCTATGAACCACCTAAGAGAACATTAGCCTACGACTTCTTTTATACCATAAACGTGGTTATGTCTTTGCACGTAATTTTTTTTCACCGCTCCTATTAATGACGTATTATATTCGTTTTTTCCCGTGCTTTGCCAGGGAACGTTTTCACGAACCAAAGTATCGTATTCCTGTCTTCGGTAGCAACGTTTTTTGAAATATCCACTTCTGTTTTTACAGATTGAATTTGTTAGTTTCATAAGATCCCGTTAAGGGTGAAAGCAGCGATTCTTTGCTTAAACTACGGTTCTTATATATTTGATATATATTCATCCTTATCGAGCCTTCTTTGGATTTTAGTCTTCAAATTTATTATTATTACTATATATATATATATATATATATTTTATATATATATATATATATATATATTTTATATATATATATATATATATATTTTATATATATATATATATATATATATTATATATATATATATACACCCCCCCCCCCCGGTTCCGTTCCCTGTTCTAGGCCCCGCTGCAATACCTGTCCCCACATCACCAACACCACCACCTTACAGGGTCCCAACGGCCACTCTCTCTCTGTCCGGCATGCCTTCCGCTGCACCTCCTCCAACCTAGTCTACGGACTTCGTTGCACGGAATGCAGCGCGACTTATGTCGGACAGACGGGACATCGCCTGGCAGACCGATTCACTGAGCACCTCCGGGATATTCGTCTCGGGGGTAGTTCCCCCATCGCCCGCCACTTTGGTGGCCCTGGACATTCTGCACGCCATCTCACAGTCTGTGGCCTACTCCAGTGCCACGGAACACCCGCCAATCGCCTTAGGGTCGAACAACGAACTATCTTCATCTTACAGACCCACACTTTCCCCGGGCTGAACTCCCCACCCTTATTCCTTTAGCCTTCGACCCCCCCCCCCCCACACTTATCCCTCACTAACACCACTAACACACCTCTCCTTTTCACCGCCCACCCCACAACTAACAATACTAACACCTCCACTCCACCCCTCATCTGACCACCCTTCCCCAACTAACATACTAACATCCCTCCCTTCTTCTCCTCCTCCCCCCTCCTTATCACACGCACACACCCACCGGCACATATATACACGCGCTCACACTAAACACACACCCTACTACCACCACTAACCCTCACCCCCACACCTCTCACCCCCACACCTCCATCCCACCACCCCGCAACTAACCTCACTAACACCCCCTAACCCCAAGCACACGAACACACGCACCCACTTACACCACCCACCCCACACGCAACTAACATCACTAACACCCCCCAACCCCACGCACACGTACCCACACACCCTCGTACACCACTAACTCTACACACCCTACCACCACTAACCCCCACTCACACCTGCATTCAACCCCTCCCCACCTCCCGTATACTAACACCCACTAACACCCCTTCATCAAACTACACACACACCAGTACACCACACTCCCTCCATAGAACCACACACACCCTTCTCTCCCCACTCCACCCACACCCTCGCTCCACACTCACTCATCCAACTAACACCTCTACTAATACACACACACACCCCCTCCTCACTCCAACTTTCACACCTACCCATCCTCGCCCCTTTACCATTCCACCGACTGCTGCTATGCCCTCTGACCACCTCCCAGCACAAACAGACACACAGCACTCCCACTGCTTGACCACTTCCTGTTGCGCGCGCACCCCACATCTCTCCTCTTCCGACCATCGCTTCATGGAATACCCGCACGCAGAAATTGACCAACACAGAATCCACTAAACACCTTTGGATTTTACCAACTTTTCAACCATCCTCTTACGTAATCACCTATATAACTCACCCACACACACACACACCCCAAAAAACATTTTTTCTCCACACGCCACCTACACCCACAACACGCTTAAACCCCACACACACGTGCTTTCCACCACATATTTACACCCTCAGCCTCCTGATTCCTCTCCCCCCACCCCTCTATCCACACACGCATAGACACTCCGACCCCCCCCCACACACACACACACCTCTTCCTGAACATGCAACTCCGTTCTTCCCCCAACCCTTCCTTTCACATACACACACACGTACACCTACACACACACACACCACCTTCAGCCCTCCCCGCTCGGACACCCCGTCTCCCTCTCCCCACTCCACCCGCCACCACCCCTACACACCCCACACCCTTCCACCACCTGTTTTACCCCCCTTTTAATTTCAGTTTATTTTGAACATGCTTTTATATTTAAATTTATTTCATTCCTTGTATTTTGATCATGCTTTATTTTTATTTTTATCTTTATTTTTTCATTCGCACCGTTTCCTTTCGCTATATGTCTCTCCACCACTCCCCTACACACCCTTTGAACTCCGTTCCCACACACTTCTCACCTGAGGAAGGGCTTATGCCCGAAACGTCGTCCCCCACCAACACCCCACTCTCCAGAGCGTGAAATTAATAAACATTGGTTGTACTGCCTCTCTGTTTTGTCCCTGTTCAAATTTTTCCATTATATATATATATAATATCTGTAAAAGCGAAGTAGTTTCAGATGTTCAAGTCCTTTAATAATAATTGTTTCTACTTTAGGCACAAGGCAAGCAATGACCCAGTTCATTACTGGTACTTTATTTTATCGACCCCGTAAGGATGAAAGGCAAAGTCAACCTCGGCGGGATTTG
>CAXHJY010000209.1:0-7500 GCA_964016885.1 Eledone cirrhosa | reverse complement strand
AAGAGTGAAAGCAGCGATTCTTTGCTAAAATTTTAATCTGTTATTTTAATAAATATGTATATATAGTATATATATATATTGTATATATATATATATATATATATATATATATATATATATATATATATATATATATATATATATATATTGTATATATATATATATATTGTATATATATATATATTGTATATTTTAATAAATATGTATATATAGTATATATATATATTGTATATATACATATATATATATATATATATATATATATATATATATATATATATATATATATATATATATATATATTGTTTATATATATATTGTATATATATATATATATTGTATACATATATATATATTGTATATATATATTGTATATATATATATATATATATATATATATATATATATATATATATATATTGTATATATATATATTGTATATATATATATATTGTATATATATATATATTGTATATATATATATATATATATATTGTCGCCCTCGGGTCCTCGATTTTCAGCCCCGTGGATTTTATCTATTACATTCACGTATTAGATTTCGAATACCTGATGATATCACCGGATTCATACGGAACCCGGTCATTGAAATGATCATAGTATAATAAACCTTTCAAGGATTTACACAAATCCAGCCTCCTGTCATTTCATTATTATATATTGTATATATATATATATTTATATATATATATATATATATTTATATATATATATATTGTATATATATATATATATATATATATATATATATATATATATATATATATATATATATATATTGTATATATATATTGCATATATATATATTGTATATATATAGTATATATATATATATTGTATATATATATATATATATTGTATATATATATATATATATATATATATTGTATATATATATATATATATATATATATATATATTGTATATATATATATTGTATATATATATATATTGTATATCATCATCATCATCATCATCATCATCATCATTTTACGTCCGCTTTTCCCTGCTTGCAAGGGTGGGACGGGTCTTATTCAGCACAGCATCTCTCCACTCGTCACGGTCCCTCGTCATCTCCACCGTGAGCTTCAATGATCTGTGGTCTGTTCTCACCACCTCCGCCCATGTTTTTCGTGGTCTACCTGTACCACGTCTTCCCTCAACTGGCAATTCCTGGCACTTCTTCACCCATCGCTCATCCTCCATGCGCATCACATGTCCATACCACCTCAGTCTCCTCTCCCGTACACTACATTCTATCCCTCTCAGACACAATTTCTCTCTCAACACATTTATGCTGGGTCGTTCACGCACATTTACACTGCACATCCAACGGAGCATGCTTGCCTCATTTCTCTCCAGCCGTCGCATATCCTCTCCACTTGCTGCCCACGTCTCACTCCCATGCAGCATCGCGCTCCTCACACAGGCATCATACAACCAGCCTTTCGTACGCAGGGAGAAACCCTTCTTCGTCAACAGAGGAAGCAGCTCCCTAAACTTCTTCCAACCCATCCTTATTCTAGATACTATGGCCTCGGAACACCCTCCTCCCATGCTAATCTGAGCTCCTAGGTACCGGAAGCTATCCACCACTTCTATAGCGCCCTCTTGCATTTGAAAAATGTGTCTATCAGTGCGACTTCTACTGTCTAATTTCCCTGTACATCTACTGCATACATATTTCTCCCTACCTGTTAGTTTCCCTGCTATCCCGCTACACCTCTTGTGTACCCAGGATCTGCATTGTGTGCATTTTATAGAATTTATGCCAGTTCCTTTTCTGCATATCGAACATAGCAATTTCCCTGACGGAATCAGGGTTTTGTTCTTTTCTACTCATCAACACTTTTGTCTTAGCTAGATTCACTCTCAGTCCTCTTGCTTCCAACTGCTGTTTCCATACCCAGAATTTATTCTCTAGCTCCTCTACTGATTCTGCTATAAGAACCAGATCGTCAGCATAGAGAAGTTCCCATGGACAGCCAGTCTTAAACTCCTCTGTTATGGCTTGGAGGACTATAATGAACAAGAGCGGGCTGAGGACCGAACCCTGATGTACTCCTACTTGTATCTGGAATTCCTCACTAAACTCCATTCCTACCCTGACTTTACTGAGAGTACCTCTGTACAAAGTTTTGCACTGTCCTCACAAGCCATTCCTCAACACCTGGCTTCCTTAGGGACCACCAGATGACAGATCGGGGTACCCTATCAAAGGCCTTCTCTAGGTCAACAAAGGCTAAGTATAGTGGCTTATTCTTCTCTATGAACCTCTCTTGCAATTGTCTCACCAAGAAAAGGGCATCTGTTGTACTCTTCCCAAGCACAAAACCAAACTGCATCTCATCTAGTTGGACCCTTTCTCTAATTAGTTGTGCTAAAATCCTTTCTGCCACATTCATAACCTGATCTATCAGTTTTATACCCTTATAATTGCTCTTCTCCAAAGCATCCCCTTTACCTTTGTAGCAATTTATGAAAATACTGCTGCACCAGTCTTTGAGTATGACACCACCATATATTGCCTGATTGATGATGCGTGTAACCAGTTTAGTGCCTACGTCCCCTGATGCCTTCAGCATCTCAGCAGCTATTCCCGATGGTCCGGCAGCCATACCATCTTTCATTTCCCTAATCGCCTCTTGGACCCTATATATATATATATATATATATATATATATATATATTGTATATATATATATATATTAAATATATATATATATATATATATAGAATATATATATATATATATATATATATATATATATATATATATATATATATATATATATATATATATATATATATATATATATTGTATATATATATATATATATATATATTGTATATATATATATATATGGTATATATATATATTGTATATATATATATTGTATATAAATATATATATTGTATATATATACATATATTGTATATATATATATATATATTGTATATAAATATATATATTGTATATATATATATTGTATATATATATATATTGTATATATATATATTGTATATATATATATAGAGATTGTATATATATATAGAGATATTGTATATAGTGCTTTTATATCAGTTATAAATATTTACTAGTTGTAACCCAACAATTTAAATATAACTTTCCATGTATCTTGCTCCAATACTGTTGAGCGCTTTATATTATAACTGAAAAAAATGGAATTCTTTAAGATTACTTCCTCTTTAAAAGACATACCTCTACCTAGAAACAAAGACTTTATAAAACAATTAATAGATAAATCTGACTCTTTTATAAGGAGAATCAGGTGGCGAGCATTCCACTTTGATAAATCTAATATAAATGAAAATGTCTCGGACTTAAACAAAGTTTTCAAATCTAAAAGAAATCCACCCCCTAACAAACTTTTATCTGACTTTGAAAACGATATAATTTCTATCATACAAGGGGTCAAATTCAAGAGAAACTTCAAAGACCAGGAATATCTGAAAGGCATTAAGGATAATATTGAGAGCTTAGAGAAAACTGAGAAGATCTTGGTGAAATCTGACAAGACCAACAACCTCTATGGAGTGCAGAAAGACATGTATAATGGCCTCATACTGAAGGAACTCAGGAAAAAGTACAAGGTAGCAGATAAGGCCGAGCTTGAGAAAATGAATGTTGAAGCATCTTGTATAATGCACGAGTTGGAAATTGAGAACAGAACACAACCTTTCGTGCCCAGGAAACCGAAGATCAATATGAAAGATCACAAAAGGAATTTTGAAAATGACTTGCCAGTTAGATTGATCGCACCATCAAAATCGGACCTGGGCAAATTAAGCAAAAACATTCTTGACAGGGTGATACAGCAAATTAAAAACTTGGATTGTTTACCTAACCTGAGCTTGTGGAAGGGAACTGGAGAGGTTGTTGAGTGGTTTAAGCAAATTAAATATAACAATAATAATAAGTTTATTCAACTTGATATTGCTAACTATTATTCTTCTATTACCCCTAATCTACTAAATAAGGCACTAAATTACGCATTCAAACATACAGACCTAACTAGCAATGAAATGCACATTATATTATCGGCTAGGAAAACATTGATAGAATTTAATGACCAACTATGGACCAGAGCAGATAGAGATAGCAATTTTGACATTACTATGGGATCATCCGACTCAGCTCAGGTAACTGACCTTGTGGGCTTATTTTTAATCAATTCGCTACATAGGAAAATACCTGGTATTACCGGAGGTTTATATAGAGATGACATGCTTTTACTTATTGATAATAATAACTCTGAACTAAATAGAAAAAGAAAACAAATTACACAATTTTTTAATTACTTTAATCTAAAATTAGAAATTGAGAACAACCATAGAATAGTCAATTTCCTAGATATAACATTAAATCTCAACACATGTCTTCACTATCCATTTCACAAGTTGAATGAAAACTTAAACTATGTCAGCTTTAACTCTAACCACCCCAGATCTGTCAAAAACTCTATAGTAAACTCTGTTCAAAAACGTATCTCTAGAATCTCGTCTAATAGAAAGATTTTCGACGAAAAAGCCCAGTACTACAATGAAGCGTTAGCTAGAGCAGGATATAGTGATAAGATTATGTACATAGATAATGATAGACAAACTAAACAAAATAACAACTATTTTAATTACGGCCACAACCTTAACAACTATAATAGAAAGCATTACAATAATTCCAAAAGCCAAAAAAGAAATAGAACTAGGAACATAATATGGTTTGCCCCCCCCTTTCTCACTAAACATTAAATCGCTAAACTATTTTTTAAAGCTCTTGATAATCGCTTCCCTAGAACACATAGGTATCACTCAATTTTCAATAGACATACTATAAAATTAACCTACTCATCCACCAAAAATTTACCACAAAATATTAATAGAATAAATAATAGGAACTTAAAACCTAGCGATAATAGCATAAATAATATACAAGTTAACAAATGTAACTGTAGAGATAGATCTAAATGTCCGTTAAATAACAACTGCTTAGTTAAAAATATAATATACAACTGTAATGTTAAAACGGACTCTAATTCTTTTAACTACGTCGGTTCCACATCGACGGAATTTAAACTTCGCTATAATAACCACAAGAATTCTTTCACAGATCCAAGCAAAAAATCTTCAACAGCACTATCAGGCGTACTCTGGCAACTTAGGCAAGGTAACGTTAGATATTCGACGGCTTGGAATATAGTCTCAAGAGGGATTCCTTTTAATTCATCCTCTGAGACATGTGACCTCTGCGCGGAGGAGATATTCTTTATACTAAAATCTAAAAATTCCCTTAATCTACGGACAAATTTATTCAGTTGCTGCAAACATAGATTGAACTCAACTTTTAAATATAAATTTAAATTTAAAATGTAGTATATTTAGTTTGATTTGTAATTATTTGGGAAACTAGCCGATAAATCTTTCGATTTCTTCTTTTTATTCTTCTTTTTATTTTTATTTTAAACATTCTTCATGAAAAATTAATCTACCCTAAAAGTTGATGCTCCAAATATATCGAATAAACGTTACACTAGATAAACTTCTATATTAAATATAAGAACATATGTAGACCAAATGGGCATCCTAAACTTTTGAAATGATTTCTGCTAGACGCGATTTGGTAAATAATTTTTAGCTTTATCTGTTTTCGACTCTGATGCTTATAATGAACTTGGCAATATATTGTCAATTAATTTTGAAGGGTTGATCTTTGTGGTCGATTTGGGTGGCATACTATGTTTTTATTTTTATTTTTATTATTTTAATATTTTTTAATATTTTTAATATTTTTATTTTTAATATGTAATATTTTTTATTTTTTAGTTTTCTATTTTATTTATTTATTTATTATTATTATTATTGTTATTATTATTATTATTATTATTATTATTATTATTATTATTATTATTATTATTATTATTATATTTTTTGTTTTTGTTTCTGATATTTTTTATTAATATATTGAAATCTGTTCTCTATTTCTGCTTGATAGATAATCATGTAGAGTAAAGACAAGAATAGTATTGTTAAAATTAAAATTAATATAGACTCTATATATATGTGTATATATACACATATATGTATACTTAAATTTTTATAGCACAATGAGAATGTTCTCCGTGTGAAATAGGAGTTTGCAGAGTTGATCACGTAAATTCACATCGATGTTTGTAGTTATCATATAAACATATGAATTTTTAAACTAGACATAAGATCATTACTTTTCACACATTTAGATACGTGTCTCATTCATGAATACTGATATTTACATTATAGTGCCTGGTTTTTATACGAACTAATATTTCTACATTCAAACATAGGGTTTTAAATTCTACCTCGCCTATGTCTGGTTACTTTACATTTTTTCTCTATATATAACGGCTGGTTTCTTTCCTAACCACATATATCTCCCTTACATTAATACTAGAGCTAAATAAATAAATAAATAAATAAATGTATCATTGATACGTCATTCAACGGATGTTCAACTACCTACTTTTCTCTATATATATCTATCTCTATCTATTTCCTCTCTCTATATATCTCTCTCTGTTTCTTTACATGAAGTTCTTCTCTTTATCTATCTTTCCATCTCTCTATTTTGTTGCATGCATTTCTTCCTTTTCTTCGTTTTCTTTCTTTCTTTCCTTCCTTCTTTCTTTCTTTCTTTCTGTTTACAATTTTTCACTGCCAAATCAACTTTTTCAAATACAAGTCGATGTTGAACGGTATGTCAAATCTATTTATCTATAAAACTGTCTATATTGTATTTTGTCTGAAGAAGGCATAACATATTGTTAATATGATATCCCTGAAATATATATAATGAAATAAATATGGTTTTATAAATATAGTTTCCATTTATTTAATATCGGATATTGTATATATATATATATATATATATATATATATATATATATATATATATATATATATATATATATATATATATATATATATATATATATATATATATATATATATATATATATATTGTGTATATATATATATATATATAAATATATATATATATATTGTGTATATATATATATATATATTGTGTATATATATATATATATATATATATATTCACATGATTTATTGATTTATTGATATTTTATCTGAGTGACCCGAATCTTCCTGATCGTAATTTTTCGGTCGTATGGTTGATTTTAGACATAATCTATGTGTGTTGGTATTTTAACGATAGTTATAGCTCTGATTTATCTGAATTATTGAGCCCTCTGCCACTCATGTCGAATTATGTTTATCGTGAACACGTGCGCCGATTTTTCGATACTCGATTATTCTACTATATATATATATATATATTGTGTATATATATATATTGTAGACATATATATATATATTGTATATATATATATATATATATATATATATATATATATATATATATATATATATATATATATATAACGAAGGAAATGTGGTAAGGAACCAGGT
>CAXHJY010000208.1:37500-42668 GCA_964016885.1 Eledone cirrhosa | reverse complement strand
ATATATATATATATATATATATATATTATATATATATATATATATAATATATCATCAAAATCACACCTCTTCATCACCTCTGATGCCACTCCATCCTCTCCATGAGCCTTGCCCTCCTTGATCTTCTTCTTG
Source organism: Eledone cirrhosa (assembly GCA_964016885.1). Taxonomy (NCBI): domain Eukaryota; kingdom Metazoa; phylum Mollusca; class Cephalopoda; order Octopoda; family Eledonidae; genus Eledone; species Eledone cirrhosa. The sequence goes on along the minus strand of CAXHJY010000208.1, from coordinate 42,536 downwards.
GCTCTCTGAAGCTCCTCTCTGGTGAAGGGCTCTGTCTCAACATCCAGTTCCTCAAACAGCCGCCTGATCTCCCCAGTGCTCTGGGCTGTGGAGGGTGGCTCTCCTAGTAGGGTCCTAAAATGGTCTAGCCATTTCCTCTTCCTATCCTCGGGCCCCGTTCCCTGGATCTGACTCGAACACCTTTTCTTCCTCCCTGTGATCTCGTTGATGATCATCCAGCTCTCCTTACATCCAGATCTGTCAACCGCTCCCTCCACACTTCTGATCTTCTCTATCAGTGCCTCCTCTCTGACCTCAGTGTAAGCGGTACAGAGCTCTTCCCTCATCACCTCCACAGTCTCCATCCTCTCCTCCGTAGGATCAGCATAGAATTGGTCCCTGGCAGCTTTCAGGTGTTCTCTGGCTGCACACACTTTTGGGTTTGCAGAGCTGACGTGCTTCCCTTTGTTCTTTTTCCTCGGCACCAGGGTTTCACTTGCTTTCGCCACTGCATTGGTGAAGTGCCCGTACCTCCTCGTCACACTCTCCTCAGTCCATCCAATCTCTCTCTCCTCTGACTCTCCACACAGAGCACTAAACCTGTTTCTCACTTCCACTGTGAACCTCTCCTGTAGCTTATCATCTTCCTTGAAAGCTCCCCAGTCATAGATTGTTCTCCGGGGCTGAGCCTTGCTCTTTCTTAAGCTCACACGGACCTCACTCATAACAAGCCGGTGGTCACTACCCAGTGTACTGAAATAGCTGTATGGTTCCGTGTTCAGAACACTATTCCGCCACTTTTTCCTCACCAGAATGAAATCAATCTGGGACTTGGACAGGTGCATATCTGAGATGTAGGTCCACATCTTCCCCAGATTCTTCCTAAACCTTAGGTTGGTCGTCATCAAGTTCGCCTCCAGCAGGGTGTCTCTCAGTAGTCTTCCATTTCGGTTGGTGTTGTTATGGAAGTACCAGCAAGGATCTTCACTGCCCTTCTTACTCAGATGTGCATTGAAGTCCCCCAAAACACGCAGGATATTGTGTGCCTGAGTGGTGTTGACAGCTCTACACACCTCCTCATGGAACTCCTCGGCATTCACATCACTGTCCCCCTCGGTTGGACTATAGGCTGAGATGACTGTCAGTCTTGGGTTTCCATTGAAGGTCACCCTCAACACTCGCGGGGAGATAGGCATTATTTCCCTCACCAACAGATTGGTTTTTGCACTGAACACAAAACCCACTCCTCCTACTGCAGGCAGCATTTGTTGTGTTCTTCACTGCCGATGTAGTGATGAGCTGGCTCTTCCTCCCGATCATCACACTCCTCACGGGCTCATCGTGTAGAATCCTGTGTTCTTGGATCGCAAGTATCTGTATACCACTCTCCTCGAACAGATGTCCCAACTCCTCTCTCTTCTCCAGCGTTCGAATAGTCCTCACATTCAAAGTGCCGATTTTGATGGCTCTTCTGCAGGACAAAACTGCATTCTTTATATTTGTCTCAGAGACAGCTGATCCATCATCCACTGGCCCTCTCTGTGGCTCTAAGCCAGCAGAGTCATAACGACCAGGCTGCTCCTTGACAGTGTAATTAGGGGCTCTAACCCTAGTACTGTTAGATCGACTCTCCATATTTCTTTTCAATGGCTGACAATACCTTACCGGCGCCACTCGAAGGTACTTATTTAACCCATAAATGGAGCCCTAACAGGTACTACCACCCCGGGCCAGGGCAGACCTGGGAGTTATGACAACTAAGGGGTAACTCCACATTCCCCACATTTCCTGAACTCCCGAACTGGAGCCTTGCCACTGGATGTAGTTTAATGTCATACCCATATATAATATATATATATAATATATATATATATATAATATATATATATATAATATATATATATATAATATATATATATATAATATATATATATATATAATATATATATATATAATATATATATATATATATAATATATATATATAATATATATATAATAATATATATATATATATAAACGGAAAAAATGAAACGAAATTTCATTTCCCACTCTTAGTACGGCTGTTACTTAAATATAAGTATGTATACGTACATACATATATGTATACATTATAATAAATGTTCGGTGAATCCATACGTACATATATGTGTGCATATATGCATATATATATATACATACTACTGTACGTCTGTATACATATATGTATGTACGTATACATACTTATATATATATATATATATATTATATATATATATATATATATATAAAGAAAAAGGGATGAAATCGAAAATGCAACTGGAGTCTTATTTTTTTAAAAAATATATATATTTAATAGGTTCCTTTACCGGTTTCGCAGTTCTTCTGCTTTTCAAAAGGTGAGTTGAGATGGAGGGTCTGTGGTTTTTCTCACAGCCGTACTAAGAGTGAGAAAAACCACAGACCCTCCATCTCAACTCACCTTTTGAAAAGCAGAAGAACTGCGAAACCGGTAAAGGAACCAAATAAATATATATATTTAAAAAAAAAATAAGACTTCAGTTGCATTTTCGATTTCATCCCTTTTTCTTTATACTTCCACTCGTGTAGGACACCTCGGTTATTTTTCATTTTGTAAAAAAAACCTCACTTTCTAATATATATATATATATATATATAAATATATAATATATATAATATATATATATAATATATATAAATAAAATATATATAAATAATGTATATATATATATATAATATATATAGTAATAATAATGAACTTGAAGACTAAAATATATATAATATATATATATGTATTATATATATATATATATATATATATATATATATATATATATAGACTAAAATGTATATAATATATATATATATAATATTTATATATATTACACATATATATATATAATATATATATATATAACACATATATATAATGTATTTATATATAACACATATATATATATATATAACATATTTATATATAACACATATATATATATATAATATATATATAACACACACACACACATATATATAAATATATAAATGGCTTCTACAGGAGCAGAACTGTTTAAGTGGAAGGAAATCACCAGGAAAGCCAACAGCCATTGTGGTGTGGTGGTATTTATACGTTTTGTGGTGGTTGGCAAAGATGGTGATTAGGATGGGTGGAGGTCATTGGCGAAGGGAGTTTAAAGAACAGGGATTCTTTGGAAAAACCTATATTGAGGCAAATATACAATAAAGTACCAGTAATGCACTGGGATAATTGCTGGCCTTGTGCCAAAAGTAGAAACAATTATTATTACTAGTAAGGGCGGTGGATTGGCAGTATCGGTAGAGGGTCGGACGCCTTGCTTTGCAGCATCGAGCTACAGCCCTTTATGGTCTGAGTTCAAATCCCGCCGAGGTTAACTTTGCCTTTCATCCTTACGCGGTTGGTAAAATAAAGTACCAGTAATGTACTGGGATCATTGCTGGCCTTGTGCCAAAAGTAGAAACAATTATTATTACTAGTTTCCCATTTCCTTTCTCATCAAACCACCTACCCCACCACCCACACCACCACCCACACCACCACCCACCCCAATCTGTCTTATATTGTCTTTCTCCCTGTCACATCTCATTGTAATGCCACACTGATGAAACATTTACCCCCCCCTCTCTCTCTCCTTCTCTCTCTCCCACCCCATACCCTCTCCTCTCCAATTCTTTTCTATACATTTCTTCTCTGCCACATATCCTGTGGACCCCCCCCCCCCCCATCTCTTCCCCCATCCCTTCCCCCCCGCCCACCACCACACCCGCCACCCTACTCCTTTACCACTCCACCCCCACTTCACCCCACTCCACCCCACTCCACCCCACTCCAATCCACTCCTTCATCTAATACTCAGTAGAGAAAGTCCAGCAATATTTGCTGTCACTTATATAACTGGTACAGGGAGCAATACGTGTCACTTATATAACAGGTACAGGGAGCAATACGTGTCACTTATATAACTGGTACAGGGAGGAATATGTTCAAACAAATTGAGGTTATTTTTCTTGGGAGCTATGTTGAGTTGAATAGCGCATACATATATATAATGGTTTCTTTTCTAGGCACAAGACCAGCAATTTGTAAGTCAATTAAATCGACCTCAGTACGTGACTAGTACTTTATTTTATCGACCTCGTAAGGATGAAAGGTAAAGTTAACCTCGGCGGGATTTGAACTCGGATCATAAAGGGCCGTAACTCTATGCTGCAAAGCATGTATTATTGACATTGTACACACACACACACACAAGGTTTCTTGGTGAGGAGGGTGACTTTGGACATCCTGCAGGACTAAAAACAAAACCTGTCAAAGGGCAAAGGAGCTCTTAAGAGTCAATGGCCATCCAAAATCACCGGGAGAGATGACCCCTTAGCCTTTGTCAAGGCAGAATTCTAGGAGAAGGAAAACTCTGATATAACACCTGCAACCCTGATGGTATCCAATGATGTTGACTTGTTCTTCTTTTTGGTAAATATCATCTTGGTTAAGAGAGTGGGACTGGCTTTGTGCAGTGCCTTTGCTCACTATAAAAGCTTCACGGCACAGGCATTGCTTTATATCTGGAGATCTCTCTGCACTTGTCGTCACATGGTACCATGGGCCCAGCACTATGTGTCAATAATTGTCGCAAGTGTAGTGTTTGTACCAGAGTTTTCAAGTCGCTGGCTGGACTAAAAAGTCACACTCGTTCAGCGCATCGGTAGGGGTTCTCCTACATGGATATAAAGTAGTGGCCGTACTCGAAAACGAGTTGGCAACCACCACCATGTATGTATGTATGTATGTATGTATGTATGTATGTATGTATGTATGTATGTATGTATGTATGTATGTATGTATGTATGTATGTATGTATGTATGTAAGTAAAAGGTAAACAGAAATAACAACACAATCGGTACAGTATATGGAAGGAATATATTAGGTTAACGCTTGAAATAGCAGGAAGATAGTCTTAACGTTTCGGACGCTAGTCCTTCATCAGAAGAAAGAATGAGAATTAGAAAGATTGAAGGGACGG
>CAXHJY010000208.1:15000-22500 GCA_964016885.1 Eledone cirrhosa | reverse complement strand
TTGTTCTGACACCATTTCTATACCGATATTATGAAGCCACAAGGTTTAAAGTTATATTGTTCTGACACCATTTCTATACCGATATTATGAAGCCACAAGGTTTAAAGTTATATTGTTCTGACACCATTTCTATACCGATATTATGAAGCCACAAGGTTTAAAGTTATATTGTTCTGACACCATTTCTATACCGATATTATGAAGCCACAAGGTTTAAAGTTATATTGTTCTGACACCATTTCTATACCGATATTATGAAGCCACAAGGTTTAAAGTTATATTGTTCTGACACCATTTCTATACCGATATTATGAAGCCACAAGGTTTAAAGTTATATTGTTCTGACACCATTTCTATACCGATATTATGAAGCCACAAGGTTTAAAGTTATATTGTTCTGACACCATTTCTATACCGATATTATGAAGCCACAAGGTTTAAAGTTATATTGTTCTGACACCATTTCTATACCGATATTATGAAGCCACAAGGTTTAAAGTTATATTGTTCTGACACCATTTCTATACCGATATTATGAAGCCACAAGGTTTAAAGTTATATTGTTCTGACACCATTTCTATACCGATATTATGAAGCCACTAGGTTTAAAGTTATATTGTTCTGACACCATTTCTATACCGATATTATGAAGCCACAAGGTTTAAAGTTATATTGTTCTGACACCATTTCTATACCGATATTATGAAGCCACAAGGTTTAAAGTTATATTGTTCTGACACCATTTCTATACCGATATTATGAAGCCACAAGGTTTAAAGTTATATTGTTCTGACACCATTTCTATACCGATATTATGAAGCCACAAGGTTTAAAGTTATATTGTTCTGACACCATTTCTATACCGATATTATGAAGCCACAAGGTTTAAAGTTATATTGTTCTGACACCATTTCTATACCGATCGTCTGCACTCTTACAATTAGGTTGTAGTATTTTGTTAGGACTTTGTGTAGTGTGTTGGACCTCCGTCGGCTCTGGCGAGGAGTGTTCCAGTTGTTTGAACAACGCAACAGTTTGCTCGAGAAATTAACGTGCAATAAATGGCTGAGTATTCCACAGTCATGTATACCCTCAGCATGTTCAGACCTGCCAACCTTTAAAAACTCAAACAGGGTGTACCATGTACAAATAAGTGTCTCCAAAACGAGGAGAAATGAGGCAAAAAGGGGCGATTTTGCATAATGAAAGCTATACCCATTTTCATGAGAGAAGACATCTCTCACCCACCCCAAAGTGATTGGGTGATCTCCCCGTCGGACGGGGAGAGTTGACAGGTCTGCATATTTCTCTGGGAAATTTAGCGTGGCATAGTATGTGTGTGTGGGGTCAGTGGGAAGGCTGGTGCTTTGAATTACGAGTACAACTCATTTATTTCTAGCTGAATGGACTGGAGCAATCTGGAATAAAGTGTCTTGCTCAAGGACACAATGCACTACCCTTTACCATAATTGAAAACCCGACCTTATGATCGTGAACTGAACACCCTAACTACCAAGCCACGCGCCTTGATTGTACAACAACAACAACTAACACCTACACAATAATAGCTTTGTAAATGAAGTCAAAATTCTTCAATCATATTTGACTAACACGTGTAGCATCAATGTAAACTACAGCAGTTTCACGTATGTTTATAAGTAAATAAACAGTCTGGAAACAAACTAACTTCATTTCATCGCTTGTAAGTTTATAAAGACTAAGGAACACGAACATTCCTCGAAATCTTTCACCTTTAATTCTTCTTTTTCTTTTTCTTTTTCTTTTTCATTTTCTTCTTCTTCTTTTTTCTTTTTTCTTTTTCTTTTTCTTTTTCTTTTTCTTTTTCTTTTTTTTCTTCTTCGCCCACTTATTCCTGAGAGGGTCGTGGGGGCAGAGTCCTCAAACACTCCCTCCAGCAGGTCCTGTCAGAAGCAACCGTCTCCAACTGATCCAGCTAGATCCCCAAGCGAGACCAGCCAAGCTCATGGATGTTATCCAACCATCTTGCTCGGGGTCTACCCCTGGGTCTCTTGTCGGTTGGTTTCGTCCGTAGAATCTCTCCAGCAATTCTTTCCTGAGACATTCTAATGACATATCTGTAGTATCGGAGCTGTGATCTTTCAATTCAGAGATTCTTTCCTGAGACATTCTAACCACATACCCACCATAGTATCTGAGCTGTGATCTCTCAATTAGGAGAAGTAGCAGCTCTTCCTGGAGTCACTCTCTCGTCTCCGAGCTACGCATTTTATCGAGTAACATTACACAAAAGACCCTACGGAGGAATCTTGTCCTTTCAAGGAATCCTGCGCAGTTCACGCCATTAATCCGGCAATACCAATTCCGAGGCCATTTTAAATCTCTTCTCGTCTGATGCGGTTGTCATGTTATTTCAATTATTGGTCTTCCTACGAACACATTATCTTTCACACATCACACACGCACTCTTTCTTTCCTGCTTTCTTTCTTTCTTAATTTCCTTCTTTCTTTCTTTCTTTCTTTCTTTCTTTCTTTCTTTCTTTCTTTCTTTCCCAGTTTTCATGCTTTCTTTCTCAGTTTTCATGCATATGTTAATTAGTTCTTGTTTATACTTTACGTATAAACAACCACATATACACATCCACATATACAAATCCACATACGCACGTACCTGTGTCTCCCCTATCATCAGCATGGATTATCAGCAACAGCCCTATTATCATTAAGTCGTATGTTATTTGAAAGCTACGACAATTCAAAGAAACAGATGTCACCTGTTATTTTATTTACCTTTCCTAATATTTCGGGGCTAAGATCCTTTCATCAAAAGATTATGATAAGAAACTGGTTCGAAGTTTGTGTTTTTGTTGTTATTAGGCACGTCGTCTTACTTTTCTTGTTTGCAAGTAGTGGTCTATTTATAGCTGTCGGAAGTAATAGGAGGATGACGCCGTCTGTGGACTGACATGTGTGCGTCTGCGCATGCTCCTGTCAAATATTATATACGTTTGTTCATGTCTTCATGTCAAATGTTTCTTCGATGGAAATGTGGTGTTCATGTCTTCCTGTCAAATGTTTCTTCGATGCAAATGTGGTGTTCATGTCTTCCTTCCTGTCAAATGTTTCTTCGATGCAAATGTGGTGTTCATGTCTTCCTTCATGTCAAATGTTTCTTCGATGCAAATGTGGTGTTCATGTCTTCCTTCATGTCAAATGTTTCTTCGAGGCAAATGTGGTGTTCATGTCAAATGTCAAATGTTTCTTCGAGGCAAATGTGGTGTTCATGTCAAATGTCAAATGTTTCTTCGATGCAAATGTGGTGTTCATGTCTTCATGTCAAATGTTTCTTCGATGCAAATGTGGTGTTCATGTCTTCATGTCATATGTTTCTTCGATGCAAATGTGGTGTTCATGTCTTCCTGTCAAATGTTTCTTCGATGCAAATGTGGTGTTCATGTCTTCATGTCAAATGTTTCTTCGAGGCAAATGTGGTGTTCATGTCTTCATGTCAAATGTTTCTTCGATGCAAATGTGGTGTTCATGTCTTCATGTCAAATGTTTCTTCGATGCAAATGTGGTGTTCATGTCTTCCTTCATGTCAAATGTTTCTTCGATGCAAATGTGGTGTTCATGTCTTCCTTCATGTCAAATGTTTCTTCGATGCAAATGTGGTGTTCATGTCTTCCTTCATGTCAAATGTTTCTTCGATGCAAATGTGGTGTTCATGTCTTCCTGTCAAATGTTTCTTCGATGCAAATGTGGTGTTCATGTCTTCCTTCATGTCAAATGTTTCTTCGATGCAAATGTGGTGTTCATGTCTTCCTGTCAAATGTTTCTTCGAGGCAAATGTGGTGTTCATGTCTTCCTTCATGTCAAATGTTTCTTCGATGCAAATGTGGTGTTCATGTCTTCCTTCATGTCAAAAGTTTCTTCGATGCAAATGTGGTGTTCATGTCTTCCTGTCAAATGTTTCTTCGAGGCAAATGTGGTGTTCATGTCTTCATGTCAAATGTTTCTTCGATGCAAATGTGGTGTTCATGTCTTCCTTCATGTCAAATGTTTCTTCGATGCAAATGTGGTGTTCATGTCTTCCTTCATGTCAAAAGTTTCTTCGATGCAAATGTGGTGTTCATGTCTTCCTGTCAAATGTTTCTTCGAGGCAAATGTGGTGTTCATGTCTTCATGTCAAATGTTTCTTCGATGCAAATGTGGTGTTCATGTCTTCCTTCATGTCAAATGTTTCTTCGATGCAAATGTGGTGTTCATGTCTTCCTTCATGTCAAAAGTTTCTTCGATGCAAATGTGGTGTTCATGTCTTCATGTCAAATGTTTCTTCGATGCAAATGTGGTGTTCATGTCTTCCTTCATGTCAAATGTTTCTTCGATGCAAATGTGGTGTTCATGTCTTCCTTCATGTCAAATGTTTCTTCGATGCAAATGTGGTGTTCATGTCTTCATGTCAAATGTTTCTTCGATGCAAATGTGGTGTTCATGTCTTCATGTCAAATGTTTCTTCGATGCAAATGTGGTGTCAAGTTGTAACGGTTTGGATGTTAGCTGCTCTGGATTGAGCTATGTGTTTGTGCCATGGATGTTATCCAACCATCTTGCTCGGGGTCCACCCCTGGGTCTCTTGTCGGTTGGTTTCGTCCGTAGAATCTCTCCAGCAATTCTTTCCTGAGACATTCTAACCACATACCCACCATAGTATCTGAGCTGTGATCTCTCAATTAGGAGAAGTAGCAGTAGAAGTTGTAACGGTTTGGATGTTAGCTACTCTGGATTGAGCTATGTGTCTGGGCTGTATGTGTTTGTGCCAAATCTTCGTGTCTAGTTGTAATTGTCTGTGTGGTGTTGGCTATTATACATGTGCACAGTATTATGTCAGACGTTACGTGTGTGCGCTTTTCTGGTAAGTATTGCATGTTGAGTACTAATCTGTTGATGATTTGTGGATTAACTTTAGTTATTAGTATCACGTGATTTTAATATTGCCCACGTGGTTTCACTGGTAACTGTTATGTCTTTGTTATTGATTTTGAATTTGTTTGTGTTTCCTGAAGGAGGATGTGGGTGTGTTGAGATGTTCTATAATGCGGCTGTGAAGATGTCTGACAGTAATAATTGTTTCTACTTTTGGCACAAGGCCAGCAATTACCCCAGTACATTACTGGTACTTTATTTTATCGACCCCGTAAGGATGAAAGGCAAAGTTAATCTCGACGGGATTTGAACTCAGACTGTAAAGGGACGTAACTATGCTGGAAAGCATGGCGCCCGACTCTCTACCGATACTGCCAATCCACCTCTCCCTGTATTTGTCGCACTGAATGCGGTATATTACGTATGTTTGTACATACCTGTGTCACGAATTGGCGGTTTGCTAGCGTGCATTGGCTGTTGTTGTCCCTGGGTCGCTTTTTATTTATTTATAGGTATCCATTCACGTTGGTCCGTCTGTATCCTCATGTTATTACGTTTCCTCACCATCTGCCTTTAAAACCTGTTTTAAAAATATACGTATATTCCGTTTAGTAAGATGAAATTCTTCTACTGATGATTGAGAGTTTCATCTTGTGGTTTTTGCCATTTTATTTTTAATCCACGAAACAGGTGTATAGAATAGTGAAAGCTCAGAATTTTACCACCTATGTAAATTCTTTAAGTTGCTATCCGATTTTTCTTTGGCAACGCGTCTGTCTCTCTCTCTCTCTCTCTCTCTCTCTCTCTCTCTCTCTCTCTCTCTCTCTCTCTCTCTCTCTCTCTCTCTCTCTCTCTCTCTCCCTCTCTCTGTCTAATAAGCCTGTAGGTTGAGGAAGAGAGCAAAAGGAAGAAAGGAGCACTTGCACATCACGCTCCTGGAGTTGAGGGTTGTTCTATCTACGGGGTATTAAACAACCCATTTGTGGCGCCTCCCCCCTATTGGGGATTTCGATTGTTGTAATTGTTTGTTTTTATATTTTTTACACGACTGCATGTAAAATCCCCGGCATGTCTTTGTATTGTCCCCTTTTCTTGTGCGCCCTTGTGGCTAATAAAGAAAGAAATCTATGTGTGTGTGTGTGTGTGTGTGGATGGTAAAATCAATCTTATAACATCTTTTCTCTCAGACTTTCTTATACTATTGCGCCAATATAATTCCTACAAACACGTTTGATGTGGACACATTTGTCTAGACAAAATCTTAGCCTTGCATTCAATATATATATATGTGTGTGTGTGTGTGTGTGTGTCTCTGTGTGTGTGTGTATGTGTCTATGTGTCTATGTATGTGTGTATATATTCGTATATTTGAAGCTCATTTTGTCTGTTGGTTCTATTGAACAGCTGGCGGAAACTGTTGCTTTCATGTAAATATTTATTGATTATCGATCTGAGAGGAAATCTCTTGCCGCTCGTCTTAAATGATCTTATTAATTGTTTTCTATGTCTGTTGTTCTGTAATTATCACCTGAGTTGACAACAGTCCAATACCTTCCTCTCATTAGTATAGACTGTGGTGGGGTGTATGGGGCATGTGGTGGTGGTGATGGTGGTGGCAGTGAGAGGATGGAATACAATCTGGTTAATAAATTATGTATATCCCACACATTATATATATATAAATAAATAAATAAATATATATATATATATATATATATATATATATATGAATAAAGTTAGTCTTTCATCAGTGATCTTCCAACCATCATTGGTATTTCATCGCTTTAAAGACCATATACCTCCGGTTGGTGCGAGCAACGGCTAAAAAAAGTCGTTGGGACACGTAAATAAAGGGCACACGAGAGTGTAAACAAAGATGGTGAAGCAACGAAAAGTGAGGAAGAAGGAGTCAAGTCCCAAATTTCCATGAATATAAGTTCGGTGAAATCGTGAACGAGAGAGAATAAAGACAATCAAACCTGGTTGGAATGTAAGCAAGGAAGGAATTCCGTACAGGTCTAACGGGAGGAAGAAGGGATCTAGTCTGTGAATTCGGTGAACATAAGTTCTGTGAAATCGTAGACGAGAGATACACACACACACACACTGAGAGACAGAGAGATACGTATGCATAAATATATATATATGTATATATATATATATATATGTACACATACACACGCACGCACACACGCACGCACACACGCACACACACACACACACACACACACACACACACACACACACACACACACACACACACACACACACACACACACACACACACACACACACACACACACACACACACACACACACACACACACACACACACACACATACATACATATATATATATATATATATATATATAGTTTTAATATAGATGAGATTCTACAGGACTAGAACTGTTTCATTCATTAGAAATCATCAGGAATCTGATTCCTGATGATTTCTAATGAATGAAACAGTTCTAGTCCTGTAGAATCTCATCTATATTAAAACTATTATACTCTGCTATGTATTGAGTACCTTACTTACTGTGGTTACCTCCGATTCAACCCGGAATAACGTATATATATATATATATATATATAA
>CAXHJY010000208.1:0-10000 GCA_964016885.1 Eledone cirrhosa | reverse complement strand
TATATACACATAAATACATTTCTATATATATACATAAATACATATATATATATACATAAATACATATATATACATATATATATATATATACATATATATATACATAAATACATATATATATATATACATACATCCATACATATATACACATAAATACATATATATATATACATAAATACATATATATATATACATAAATACATATATATATATACACATAAATACATATATATATATACATAAATACATATATATATACACATAAATACATATATATATATATACATAAATACATATATATATATATACATAAATACATATATATATACATAAATACATATATATATATACATAAACACATATATATACATAAATACATATATATATACACATAAATACATATATATATACACATAAATACATATATATATATATACATAAATACATATATATATATACATAAATACATATATATATATACATAAATACATATATATATACACATAAATACATATATATATATATACATAAATACATATATATATACATAAATACATATATATATACACATAAATACATTTCTATATATATACATAAATACATATATATATATATATATACATAAATACATATATATATATACATAAATACATATATATACATATACATAAATACATATATATATATATACATGCATCCATACATATATACACATAAATACATATATATATATACATAAATACATATATATATATATACACATAAATACATATATATATATACATAAATACATATATATATATACATAAATACATATATATATACACATAAACACATATATATATATACATAAATACATATATATATACACATAAATACATATATATATATACATAAATACATATATATATATACATAAATACATATATATATACACATAAATACATATACATATATATACATAAATACATATATATATACATAAATACATATATATATATACATATATATATATACATAAATACATATATATATATATATATATACATAAATACATATATATATATACATAAATACATATATATATATATATATACATAAATACATATATATATATACATACATAAATACATATATATATATACATAAATACATATATATATATATATATATACATAAATACATATATATATACATAAATACATATATATATACATAAATACATATATATATATATATATACATAAATACATATATATATATACATAAATACATATATATATATACACATAAATACATATATATATATATATACATAAATACATATATATATACATAAATACATATATATATACATAAATACATATATATATATATACATAAATACATATATATATATACATAAATACATATATATATATACACATAAATACATATATATATATACATAAATACATATATATATATATATACATAAATACATATATATATATACATAAATACATATATATATATACACATAAATACATATATATATATACATAAATACATATATATATATACATAAATACATATATATATACACATAAATACATATACATATATATACATAAATACATATATATATATACATAAATACATATATATATATACATATATATATATACATAAATACATATATATATATATATATACATAAATACATATATATATATACATAAATACATATATATATATATATATACATAAATACATATATATATATACATACATAAATACATATATATATATACATAAATACATATATATATATATATATATACATAAATACATATATATATACATAAATACATATATATATACATAAATACATATATATATATATATATACATAAATACATATATATATATATACATAAATACATATATATATATACACATAAATACATATATATATATATATATACATAAATACATATATATATACATAAATACATATATATATACATAAATACATATATATATATATACATAAATACATATATATATATACATAAATACATATATATATATACACATAAATACATATATATATATACATAAATACATATATATATATATATACATAAATACATATATATATATACATAAATACATATATATATATATACATAAATACATATATATATATACATAAATATATATATATATATATATATATACACATAAATACATATATATTTATATATATATACATAAATACATATATATATATACACATAAATACATATATATATACATATATGCATATATATATATATGTTGGTGTTGTTGGGTGGGTCTGGTACAGAGTTCTCTTAACTGGTAAACAACATCTTTATTCTGTTTATTTTATATAACAGTCTGTTTACCTGTATTCTTCGCTAGTTTCCGTTAAGTCTCGTTCTGTTTCAGCAGTTTCCGCTAGTGTTGGTTAAGTCTCGTTCGGTTTCAGCAGTTTCCGCTAGTTTCCGTTAGAGGCTCTAGCTAAAAATGTGTACTGCAATTTCTTAATTAATTTAGAATAACATCATCAGAGTAATTGCCTGTCTGTCTGTCTGTCTGTCTCTCTGTCTCTCTGTACATGTATATATGTATATATATATATATATCTATCTATCTATATATATATATGTATATATATATATGTGTGTGTGTGTGTGTGTGTGTGTGTGTGTGTGTGTGTGTGTGTGTGTGTGAAAGTCTGTGTGGTATTTCCCTAAAATGGCTATGAATACTCAGGTGCTTTTCTCAAAAAGGTTTTTCCCCATCTTTACTCTTCTCACTCTCTATTTTTAAAATTTTATCCCTTATTTCTTATTCTATCTTCTGATGAAGGACTAGTAACCGAAACGTAAAAACTCTTTTCCTGCTATATCAAACATTAAACAAATACACCTTCTTCATTGCTTTGTTGTTTCTGTTTACTATCTATACTTTATGTGTGTGTATGTGTGGTGTGTATGTCTGTGTGTGTGTTTGTGTGTGTGTGGTGTGTATGTCTGTGTGTGTGTTTGTGTGTGTGTGTTGTGTGTGTTGTGTGGTGTGTTGTGTGTGTTGTGTGTTGTGTGTGTTGTGTGTGTATTTGTTTACAAAACGCTTTCAAATTAAATTGCTCTGGGATTGCCAAATTGAGATAACAGCAACACATTTAAAAAATAAACAATCCCCCTCTCTCTCTCTCTCTCTCTCTCTCTCTCTCTCTCTCTCTCTCTCTCTCTCTCTCTCTCTCTCTCTCTCTCTGTATATATATATATATGTGTGTGTGTGTGTATATACGTATATATATTATATATATTATATATTATATATATATATATATATATATGTGTGTGTCTGTGTGTGTGTGTGTGTGTGTGTGTGTGTGTATATATATATACATGTGTGTGTGTGTGTGTATATACGTATATATATATATATATATATATATATATATATATATATATATATATATATATAAACACACACATATATATATAAAAACGACCATGGCGATACCTGAAAGAATATGTGAATATGTGAATATAATAAAGAAAGAACAAGAATATAAGAATGTTATGAAAGAGATGAAAAGTGAAGAGATGTTATGGCGATCACACCAGAGACTCCTAGTGAGAAAACATTGCACAACCTTAAAATTGTTTCTACTTTTGGCACAAGGCCAGCAATTACCCAGTGTATTACTGGTACTTTATTTTATCGACCCCGTAAGGATGACTTTTGGCACAAGGTCAGCAATTAGTCCAGTGTATTACTGGTACTTTATTTTATCGACCCCCGTAAGGATGAAAGGCAAAGTTAACCTCGGCGGAACTTGAACTCCAAACGTAAAGAGCCATAACTCTCTGCAGCTAAGTATATTGTCCGACGCTCTATCGATTCTGCCAATTCTCCACCACCAATAATAATAGTAATAATTGTTTCTACGTTAGGCACAAGGTCAGCAATTAGTCCAGTGAATTATACATATATATATATATATGTAGATAAATCTACCAAGAGTTTACGGTAGTGTCCAATCCGTATGAAGAACTCAATGTAATCCGGATATCATGGAAAGAAGAGATGCAATGAAAAATCACTTTCGGTGAAAGATAAACGGAATACAGAGTCAAGATAAAATATTAAAAAAATAATGAATAAAACAATGAAACAGTTCCTTATATTAAACAAAAAAAGTTCATTATTTAACGATCGTTTCTGGGATATATATGTGTTAGAATTGGCATGTATATTTAACAGATCTATGTACAAAATTATACAAAATTATACAAACTATCAAAATTAAATATACATACCAACTCATATATATGCCGTCTTCAGAAATAATGAAATATATTTATTGATAATAACAACAATTCAAAATTACAGGTCTGTTTGGGAACAGAGTTCAAATTGACCAATGGAAACACAAAAAGTTTATACAGTTAGGTGTGTGTATATATGTAAGTAACTTCGTTCACAGATATGCATAAAAATATATGTTCACATGCATACGCATGCCGAAAAGATGTATGTAAATACAAAAATTCAGGGCTAATGTCTCTGTATGTTTATAATCTACAGATAAAATATATATACGCATATAAACATATAAATATAAAAATAAATATATACACATTCATATACTCACACATATACATACATTCACACACACACGCGCATATACGCATAAACATACACACAACCACGAACATACATACACACACACACTCACACACACATATATGTGTATATACTATTATCATAAGCATATGGACATTAATGCGCGCACATAAACACTGCCACACATATTTAGATCCAGATACAGAAAGTAGGTGGGGGGGGGGGGGAAGAGTCAGTATTTACTGGTGTCAGCAAACTGCCTATTTATAAATGTATCTATAAATTTAGAAAGAAAAAGAAAAAGAAAAAGAAAAAGAAAAAGAAAAAGAAAAAAGAAAAATATTAAGAATATATATATATATATATATATATATATATATATATATATATAAACAAGTAAAATATAAAATATACATCGATATACATATATATATATATATATATATACATACATATACATACACATATACATAAACACATGCGTATATGCGCGTGTGTGTGTGAATGTATGTATATGTGTGAGTATATGAATGTGTATATATTTATTTTTATATTTATATGTTTATATGCGTATATGTATTTTATCTGTAGATTATAAACATACAGAGACATTAGCCCTGAATTTTTGTATTTACATACATCTTTTCGGCATGCGTATGCATGTGAACATATATTTTTATGCATATCTGTGAACGAAGTTACTTACATATATACACACACCTAACTGTATAAACTTTTTGTGTTTCCATTGGTCAATTTGAACTCTGTTCCCAAACAGACCTGTAATTTTGAATTGTTGTTATTATCAATAAATATATTTCATTATTTCTGAAGACGGCATATATATGAGTTGGTATGTATATTTAATTTTGATAGTTTGTATAATTTTGTATAATTTTGTACATAGATCTGTTAAATATACATGCCAATTCTAACACATATATATCCCAGAAACGATCGTTAAATAATGAACTTTTTTTGTTTAATATAAGGAACTGTTTCATTGTTTTATTCATTATTTTTTAAATATTTTATATATATATATATATATATGTATATATATATGCATGTATATATATATATATATATATATATATATATATGCATGTATATATATATGCATGTATATATATATATATGCATGTATATATATATATATATATGCATGTATATATATATATATATATGCATGTATATATATATATATGCATGTATATATATATATATGTATGTATATACATATATATATATGTATGTATGTACGTATGCATGTATGTATGCGTGCATATATGTATGTATATTTGTGCGTATATGTATACGTGTGTATGTATGTATGTATGTATATGTATGTATGTATGTCAGGTCACCAGCTGGTGCTACTGGTAACATGTATCCCAGTACAACCTGTCTCATGGTCGGGTCGTTGGCGACTAAACTGGCAACCCCACCAAGGTTTCTTGGTGAGGAGGGTGACTTTGGACATCCTGCAGGACTAAAAACAAAACCTGTCAAAGGGCAAAGGAGCTCTTAAGAGTCAATGGCAATCCAAAATCACCAGGAGAGATGACTCCTTAGCCTTTGTCAAGGCAGAATTCTAGAAGGAAAACTCTGATATAACACCTGCAACCCTGATGGTATCCAATGATGTTGACTTGTTCTTCTTTTTGGTAAATATCATCTTGGTTAAGAGAGTGGGACTGGCTTTGTGCAGTGCCTTTGCTCACTATAAAAGCTTCACGGCACATGCATTGCTTTGTATCTCTCTGCACTTGTCGTCACATGGGACCATGGGCCCAGCACTATGTGTCAATAATTGTCACAAGTGTAGTGTTTGTACCAGAGTTTTCAAGTCGCTGGCTGGACTAAAAAGTCACACTTGTTCAACGCATCGGTAGGGGTTCTCCTACATGGATATAAAGTAGTGGCCGTACTCGAAAACGAGTTGGCAGCCACCATGTATGTATGTATCTGTGTATGTCTGTATATCTATGAGTGTATACATGTATGTATGTATGTATGTATATGTATGTGTGTATGTTTGTATGTGTGTGTGTATGTAAATGTAGCCATGAATATGTGTATGTATGTATGTGTACGTATGTATGAGTGTATGTATGTATGTATGTATGTATGTATGTATGTAAATGTAGCCATATATATATGTGTATGTATGTATGCATGTGTATGTGTAGGTAAATGTAGCCATACATATATATATATATGTGTATGTATGTATGTATGTATATATATATGTATGTATGTATGTATGTATGTATATGTAGCCATATATATATATATATATATATATATATATATATATATATATATATATATGTGCATGTATATGTAGCCATTTCTATATATATGTATATGTGTGTACATGTAGCCATATATGTGTGTGTGTATGTATATGTAGCCTATATGTGTGTACATGTAGCTATATATATGTGTGTATGTATGTACATGTAGCCATATATATGTGTATGTATATGTAGCTTATATGTGTACATGTAGCCATATATATGTGTGTGTATGTATATGTAGCCTATATGTGTGTACATGTAGCCATATATGTGTGTGTATGTACATGTAGCTTATATGTGTGTACATGTAGCCATATATATGTGTATGTATATGTAGCCTATATGTGTGTACATGTAGCTATATATGTGTGTGTGTGTGTACATGTAGCCATATATGTGTGTGTGTATGTATATGTAGCCTATATGTGTGTACATGTAGCCATATATATGTGTGTGTGTATGTACATGTAGCCTTTATGTGTGTGTACATGTAGCCATATATATGTGTGTGTATGGATATGTAGTCTATATGTGTCTACATGTAGCCATATATATATATGTGTGTGTGTATGTATATGTAGCCTTTATGTGTGTGTACATGTAGCCATATATATGTGTGTGTATGTATATGTAGCCTATATGTGTGTACATGTAGCCATATATATGTGTGTGTATGTATATGTAACCTATATGTGTGTACATGTAGCCATATATATGTGTGTGTATGTATATGTAGCCTATATGTGTGTACATGTAGCCATATATATATGTGTGTGTATATGTAGCCTATATGTGTGCACATGTAGCCATATATATGTGTGTGTGTATGTATATGTAGCCTATATGTGTGTACATGTAGCCATATATATGTGTGTATGTATATGTAGCCTATATGTGTGTACATGTAGCCATATATGTGTGTGTGTACATGTAGCCATATATGTGTGTGTATGTATATGTAGCCTATATGTGTGTACATGTAGCCATATATATGTGTGTGTGTATGTATATGTAGCCTATATGTGTGTACATGTAGCCATATATATGTGTGTATGTATATGTAGCCTATATGTGTGTACATGTAGCCATATATATGTGTGTGTATGTATATGTAGCCTATATGTGTACATGTAGCCATATATATATATGTGTGTGTATGTATATGTAGCCTACATGTGTGTACATGTAGCCATATATATGTGTGTGTATGTATAAGTAGCCTATGTGTGTGTATGTACATGTAGCCTATATGTGTGTACATGTAGTCATATATATGTGTGTGTATGTATATGTAGCCTACATGTGTGTACATGTAGCCATATATATATGTGTGTGTGTATGTATATGTAGCCTATATGTGTACATGTAGCTATATATATATATGTGTATGTATATGTAGCCTATATGTGTGTGTTTCATGTAGCCATATATATGTGTGTGTGTATGTATATGTAGCCTATATGTGTGTATATGTAGCCATATATATGTGTGTGTGTATGTATATGTAGCCTACATGTGTGTACATGTAGCCATATATATGTGTGTGTATGTATAAGTAGCCTATGTGTGTGTATGTACATGTAGCCTATATGTGTGTACATGTAGTCATATATATGTGTGTGTATGTATATGTAGCCTACATGTGTGTACATGTAGCCATATATATGTGTGTGTGTATGTATATGTAGCCTATATGTGTGTACATGTAGCTATATATATATATGTGTGTATGTATATGTAGCCTATATGTGTGTGTTTCATGTAGCCATATATATGTGTGTGTGTATGTATATGTAGCCTATATGTGTGTATATGTAGCCATATATATGTGTGTGTGTATGTATATGTAGCCTATATGTGTTTACATGTAGCCATATATGTGTGTGTGTATGTATATGTAGCCTATATGTGTGTACATGTAGCTATATATATATATGTGTGTATGTATATGTAGCCTATATGTGTGTACATGTAGCCATATATATGTGTGTATGTATATGTAGCCTATATGTGTTTACATGTAGCCATATGTATATGTGTGTGTATGTATATGTAGTCTATATATGTGTGTACATGTAGCCATATATATGTGTGTGTGTATGTATATGTAGCCTATATGTGTGTACATGTAGCCATATATATGTGTGTGTGTGTATATGTAGCCTATATGTGTGTACATGTAGCCATATATGTGTGTGTGTGTATGTATATGTAGCCTATAGGTGTGTACATGTAGCCATATATATGTGTATGTATATGTAGCCTATATGTGTGTGTACATGTAGCCATATATATGTGTGTGTGTATGTACATGTAGCCTATATGTGTGTACATGTAGCCATATATATATGTGTGTGTATGTATATGTAGTCTATATATGTGTACATGTAGCCATATATATATGTGTGTATGTATATGTAGCCTATATGTGTGTACATGTAGCCATATATATATATGGTGTGTATGTATATGTAGCTTATATGTGTACATGTAGCCATATATATATGTGTGTGTATGTATATGTAGCCTATATGTGTGTACATGTAGCCATATATATATATGGTGTGTATGTATATGTAGCCTATATGTGTGTACTTGTAGCCATATATATATGTGTGTGTATGTATATGTAGCCATATATGTGTGTACATGTAGCCATATATATGTGTGTGTGTATGTATATGTAGTCTATATATGTGTGTACATGTAGCCATATATATACGTGTGTGTATGTATATGTAGCCTATATGTGTGTACATGTAGCCATATATATGTGTGTGTGTATGTACATGTAGCCTATATGTGTGTACATGTAGCCATATATATATGTGTGTGTATGTATATGTAGTCTATATATGTGTGTACATGTAGCCATATATATATGTGTGTGTATGTATATGTAGCCTATATGTGTGTACATGTAGCCATATATATATATGGTGTGTATGTATATGTAGCCTATATGTGTGTACTTGTAGCCATATATATGTGTGTGTATGTATATGTAGCCATATATGTGTGTACATGTAGCCATATATATGTGTGTGTTCTTT